>JASKGM010012912.1:2765-15780 GCA_034509205.1 Ceratonia siliqua
TTTATTATTAAATAATTATAATATTTAATTAAAAAAATAAATTACATACAATTAAGTTATAATCATTTAAAAACAAATAAAGAATCATCATTTATGAAACATGAGTAGTCTGGATCAAATTCCATGACCAATTAGTTCCAGGAAATGCAATCATTAGCAGAAGAAAATCCAAAAGCTCCTCCGGCCCTTTCACGCCAATCCCTCTCAAGTTAATGGAAAAAAAAAAAATTTTTATGGTGAAAACTAGTCCCATTTTAAAATTATAAGATAAATATTGTTGTACCCATTTTTTATTTTGTATCTTAATTTTTTAATTTTTAACATTAATTAATTATTTTTTATATCATATATATTTTTAAAAAAAATTTAAAAAATTTTTATATTTACTTACAATATTTATTTATAATTTATTTACTATTTATTTATAATTAAAAAAATTAATTAATATATAAAATAAAATAAAAAAATTGACGAAATGAGACTTACCTACGGCCCAAACAATAGGATAGTCACAGCCAATTTTTATACCAAAAAATGGTTCGACCGCCATTTTTAACATCAACCGAAATAAATGCTCCTCCTTTCTCAGCCTCACTATCTCGTTATCATATTTTCCTTACCAAAATCCATTTTTGGTTACATGAAACTAAACTCTCTTTGAATCCAAGTTTCATCCACTTCTCGGTAGTCTTCAGACCTCAGTCTTGTGTCACCCTCAAAATTTGCGTCTTTGTTTCCCTCTCACTCAGTTGGTGATTCTTTCTAACTAGTGGTAGTTGCCAAATCTTGGATTTAAACTCTTTCCCATTCTTTAACTATTCTTATCTTTTAATCTTTTTCCCCAACACGTTTTCTTTCTTTTCTTCCTTCGTAAATCCACGCATTCCATTTGTAGATTGCAGCATTTGAACCTTCGGAGTTCGCGTAGCTTATATTCTTTCATAAACCCCACTAGGATTTCCTGTTTTTCATCTCTTTTCTTTTTGGTTATACTTTTCTGACAAAGAGTCTAATTGCTGAGTTCTTTTCTATTTGCTTCTTAAAGAGAAGTGACCAACAGAGTGGGGAAAACTTCTGCAAAAGATGAAGTTATGTACTTCATTGTTGTTTCTCGGTCTAATTTCCACGTTCTCCTTTGTGACTTGTGATAGGTTAGCCTCAAATGAAGGTACGTTTCCGCTAAAGAATCACGTTCTCTCACAGATCTCGACTCTTCAGTTATGTTAGCTAGCTTATGTTAAGCTGCTTTGAAAATCGCCGAAGATCAAAATTGTTAATCTTGCGTTTTGTTTTGTTGAAAGCCATAAAATTCTTCTTAGTTAATATGTATAGTGTCATTAATTAGCCAAGATTAAAATTACTGTTTTGTTTTCAGTCACATTGTCTTCCTGTTTTGGCTACCAAATGGAACCACCGAACCATGATATTCACAGTGACCAAGTATTTGCAGTGCTATTTTTGTTGAGTGAATTGATTTTAGGCAGTCACTTGGCCAAAATCGCAGTAGACATAATTTCCCTGACAGTAAAATTTATATCCTCACAGTTTGGGCACTTACAACCTTCAAAGAAGCCGTTTATGAAGACCCATATCTAGTTTTGTCCAATTGGAATACGCTGGTATCAGATCCCTGTGACTGGTTTGGCGTTTCATGCACTACGGCTCGAGATCATATCACTAAGCTGTAAGATACCATCCGTCCATCTACATGTATTTGTTTGAGGTGTTCTCTTGCTATTTGACATGCCTGATGGCTGAGAAGAACCGTTGGTGACATACATTTCTGAGCTAGCACAATCCTAACACTACAGATTGCAATCCTTCTTTGCAGAAACATTTCGGGTTCATCTTTAAGGGGATTTCTCGCACCAGAATTGGGACAAATCACCTTCTTGCAAGAACTGTATGCTCTTTGTTTTTACTCTCCACACGTCAGCCTGAAAACCTTTCTTTTAATCATTGTTATTACCATGTCCTATATAGTTCTGGAATATGCTAATATAAGCTAATTTCTGGTTATCATGTTTGTAGGATTTTGCATGACAACAATCTGATTGGAATAATACCTAAAGAATTGGGCATGTTGAAATCTCTCAAGGTCTTGGATTTGGGGATGAATCAGTTATCTGGACCAATTCCTCCGGAGACTGGAAATTTAGCTCAAGTTGTGAAATTGTAAAAGAAATTCAATATGCTCTTACTGAATAGAGAAAGTTATTGACTTCTAAGAGTCTTGTCATTGACTCTCATACTTGTTCAACTTTATTTGTATTCTTGTAGAAACCTGCAGTCCAACGGGTTGACTGGCAGGCTACCTCCAGAGCTTGGAAATTTGAGATACCTTCAAGAACTTAGGTTGGACAGAAATAAGCTTCAAGGACCTGTTCCTGCTGGTGGCGGTTCAAATTTTTCTTTAAATATGCATGGAATGTGAGTTAAATTTTAATACTTGCATTGGTATAGTTTGCTTAGGCCTTAGAAGATTTCTTATCCTCATTCATGTTATTCTTTTTTCATCTACTTGATAAAATTCTTCTTTTTCTGTGATTGTATGCTATAGATTGTAGGCCTCTTTTATGTTTGTTGTGGATAGCCATGGTAAAATGGACTGGTCTTTAGGCTTAATTTAGGTCTGGTAAAATCCAAAAGGGTTAGCACGTATTTACTGTTTTCTTTTAATGCCGCTTACCTGTTTCATTACACTAAAATAAAGCAGGCAATACTTTTGGTTTTCTTCATTTTTGCATATATGGATCTGTAGATAGATTCTACCGTTATCTTTTATGCATCCTGCAAAGGAAATTCCAGTACATGCCATAGATATGAGATAGGGTAACTTATTACTGGTAATGGCAAATGTCGAATTGTCAATGTGTTTGGGCTGGGGGGAACCATTCAATGGTTATAAATGTTATATACTTATAGTTAGGCAGACTTCAATGACCTTTGACATTTTAATTTAGCTTATAATTGTTGTATTGTTGTATCTATAAAACATAGTCAAGCTCAACATTAAGTATAAAATACAAGTTACACAAATTAAAGTTTGGATATTGTTAATCTGTCTCATAGTTCCTATTATTTCTTCAGGTATACTTCAAATGCAAATTTAACTGGCTTCTGTCGTTCATCTCAGTTAAAAGTTGCAGACTTTTCATATAACTTCTTTGTTGGTAGCATACCCAAATGCTTGGAGTATCTACCAAGGTACTTTTCTAATACTCTTGTCATATTGGTATTTTGCTCAAACACCTTATTTAGGATACATATACTCTGTCATACAGGTCAAGCTTTCAAGGGAACTGCCTCCAAAGCAAAGAATTAAAGCAGCGTTCATCTATGGAATGTGGTATGTATGACATGACTTTCTTAGCATTTAAGATTAAAAGGAATGAACTTGAATGTCTCTTCATGGACATCCAATAAAATTGGAATTATACAGGGGAGATGAAATGTGCTCAGTCATGACTTCAAAGTGAAGTGGCTTTCACTGGGTTCTCTTTATATTCCTCTTTCAAAATCCAACCAGGTGTTGAGGATAGATCTGTTTGATGCAATATTCACTTGATCAATTTACTACTGCATATACTCTTCACCTTAAATGGTTCCTTGTTAATTTTGTACCTAATAATGAACTTTAATTTCATAGCTGGCGCTTCACCTGCCAAGAGCCATCCAGTGGTCAACCCAAAACACCAACCTGCTGAATATGTGTCCAAGCATCATGGGGCATCTAAACCTACCTGGCTTTTGGCTCTAGAAATAGTGACAGGAACCATGGTTGGTTCTCTTTTTCTGGTTGCTGTTCTTGCTGTTCTTCAGAGGTGTAACAACAAATCATCAATCATTAATCCTTGGAAGAAATCTGCTAGCGAGAAGGACCATATGACAGTATATATAGGTTTGGTTTCTTGGCATTCTACTGCCTCTGACTAATTAGTTTCTAAAGTTCTAGAGACGTATTCAACATAATTGGCATTATCAATACGCAGACTCTGAGATGCTGAAGGATGTAAGGAGTTATAGCAGACAAGAGCTTGAAGTGGCATGCGAAGACTTCAGCAACATCATCGGATCCTCACCAGACAGTGTAGTCTACAAGGGCACCATGAAAGGTGGGCCTGAGATTGCTGTAATATTCCTCTGCATTAAGGAGGAACATTGGACAGGATATCTTGAGCTCTATTTTCAGAGAGAGGTAATTGGAAATATTGCAAAGCCTATTGCAGAAATTGACAGACAAATAGCCACACAAGTCTTTCAATAATTTCTACTTTTAATGCCATTTAGGTGGCAGACTTAGCAAGGTTAAATCATGAGAATACAGGAAAACTACTGGGATATTGTAGAGAGAGCACCCCATTTACAAGGATGCTGGTTTTTGAGTATGCTTCAAATGGGACACTTTATGAGCACCTACATTGTAAGTCATGTTTCTTATCCCGTGGCTATATTTTTTGTTTTTCATTTCCTTAAACATACGATTATGACTGCAGATGGAGAAGGATGCCAATTATCATGGACACGGCGTATGAAAAGTATTATAGGCATTGCACGTGGACTCAAGTATTTACACACAGAAGTCGAGCCTCCATTCTCTATCTCAGAGCTGAATTCTAGTGCTGTATACCTTACAGAAGATTTCTCCCCTACGGTGTGCCTGCAACCTAGTTATTATAACTTTGCTAAATATCTTATGCAGTCAAGAATGATTAGAACTAGTCATTTAATGGTTACCCGTGTTTATAGCTGTATGGACTCTGAATACTGGTAAAACCCTCTTATCAAAGTGCCCCAGTAATCTCGGGTCTAATATGATTTTTGCGTCTTTGTTCTGCTACAACTGTTCTGTTAGAATCCCAAAATATTGTTTAAGATCTCATTGTAATAAACCTTAAATTGCAGCTGGTTGATTTTGAAAGTTGGAAGACGATTCTTGAAAGGTCAGAAAAGAATTCTAATTCTGTTGGCAGCCAAGGTGCTGTATGCGTTCTTCCAAATTCCATAGAGGCACGCCATCTTGACCCCCAAGGAAATGTGTACGCTTTTGGGGTACTTCTATTGGAGATAATCAGTGGGAGACCTCCATATTGCAAGGACAAAGGGTGCTTGGTAGACTGGGTAAGAAATTTCCCGAAATTTATGTTGTTTTTCCCATTCAGGGAACTCTTAGAGAACTTACTTTTATTAAGTTGTTAATGTCAAACGTGTATATCTGCTGCAGGCCAAGGACTATCTTGAAATGCCGGAAGTAATGTCATATGTGGTGGATCCCGAATTGAAACAATTTAGATATGATGACCTTAAAGTAATATGTGAGGTAATAAATCTTTGTACCCATCCAGACCCTACCAAGCGTCCATCGATGCAAGAACTATGTACTATGCTGGAGAGCAGGATTGACACATCAATAAGCCTGGAGCTCAAACCATCGTCTTTGGCTTGGGCTGAACTTGCACTTTCAGCATAGATGAATCAAATCTAACATACGCTACAGCAGAGATATACACCAGTAATACTTTTCTGACTAACTTGTTTTGCTTTTACTTTTTTTTCCTTTTTTCCTATACTTGTAAATGATTACTCAAACAGGGAATGTAGGGCTTAAATCCTGACAAAATGAGTACATTTTCGATACTTTTGGGAGTATGATACTCCATTTGCTAAATCTACGCCATGTGGCGCTTTTGGATAGGAGTACTATACACCCAAGAGTACTAAACATTTTTCCCGACAAAATCTTTGTATAATACTGGCAGTATCTGATGAGTAGAGGTGAAGATCGTTCCTTTATATTATATCGAGATTTGAGCATATAGATATTCATTTCTCTTGGGCACCTTAGTGATTGGGAAGGCTTTTCCGTTTACTTTCCAGTTTTAAAATCAGGGTACAGAGGCATGAGAGATAGGGAATAGGGAAAACAAATTATATTTGATGGCTTAAAAAATGTTATTCTCATTAAAAAAAAATCTATAAATAGAGACATGCTATAAAGTGTCCTTCTTTCATATATAAAACATGCATGACTGGGAGAAAGAGAGAGATGGGCACATGCTTTTAACCAAACGCAGCTGTCAAAATTGGGTTGTTTGAGATATTTAGTGGCAGAAAGAATAAAACTAGAAAGTTGGAAAAACTGCCTAATGTAATCGCATGCAATAGCTGAATTGATAGTAGGACTGACATAATCTTGATTTAGGATCCACATGTGGACATAATCCTACGTTAAATCCATTTAACACCACTTGTATATTTACTATAAACATGTATGCTACTCAAATATATAACAGCATGTCAAATGAAGATTATTTTGCTACTCACAAGTATAGTTTCCAAGACATTAGTTTCCTCCTTTTACAGAGAAGCAACCTTACCCAACGGATTCTACAAAAACTTGATCTAGTCATGGACGGATCTTCAAACTAATCAAGAGCACTTGAAAACTGAACAAGGATGAAGTTTAAGGAACAATGATGCATTATGATAGTAGATGCCATTTAGATTAGTTGTTGAATCCAAGCTATAAAAGGCAATAACAAGATGGCTCCCAAAGTTGCCAAACAGTTAGAATTTAATTTGTGACCGTGACGGAGAGCTGAGATAGCAAAAAAGGGGGCTTAGAAGGCTCGCCCTTTCACAATGTCCAAGCTCATCTCACTTGGATCTGTTGCTTGCAATTCAAACTGAATGCCTTCCAGTTCTCTCTTGAATCTATCCTTGGAACTTGCATACACCATCTTCATCCTCACCTTGGATGTATCTGGTGACCTACACCCAACACAGTAAACAACTGATTCAAAGTCTTATTATTAGTCTTAGGTTAGATCCTAAAATTTGTATTAATAAAATTTCAAACGGGTTTGGAAATGCAAGAAAAGAGGGTAGCGGAATCTCTTGACCATTAGGTACCATGCAATGAAGAAAATCTTGCTTTTCTGGACGTTCTCATCGGTTGTGAAATCAAAATCATAGACGGCATAACGACACTCATCAGATGGCAAACTGGCCTGAAAGTCATCGTAGCTTTCATTCGAGCCCCCTAATTTCTCGACCACCACTTGTTGTTTCTCAATTTTGAACACAATGAAACGGTAGATCCTCCTTGCTTTTAGCTCCTGGAACCTCAGTTTGCACTCATCGTCCACAGCCATTCCTGACGCTGCGTTTGCCTGCCTCAATAATTCATCTCATCAATTGCTTTTCATATAATTCCATGGTAGTATTGTTATTTATTAAATTCATCTTCATCACTCAGTGATTCTTATTTTCCAAAAGAATATATTGATCATGATATGTTAATCATCCAACAGTTACATACAGAAAGAACATATGGTAACCATTATTCCAAGAGATGCTGTTTAAATTGTAGTGTACTTTGACATTCAAATTAAGACTGTCTAATTTTCCCCAATAGACGAGAAAGGGTAAGAACATGTTGCATTGTCTTTTAGAAAATTCAGAAAATAGCAACAACCATAACTAATATCTTGTAACAACGTAGCCAAGGAAGAGAAAAGATAAGAAGCATACCATTTTGCCAGCAATGAAGAAGAAGCGTCCTGCGAAATGTCAACGAAATTGAATAACGGAAGGGGAGCAATAGAGAATGGAAGATGGGAGCAATAGACTCAATGAAAACTATGCAGAAAAAAAATAACGAATGGAGATCCTTGTTTTTAGGAGCCATGAGAGGTGGAACTTTGAGCAGAAATAGATTAGTGGTTGAAGAATAAAAGTTGTGGGAGAAATAAAATAAGTAATGATATTCGTATATTATTTTGTTTACATATTTTTTATATTTTATTTTTAATTATTGATATATTATATAAAAATAATATTCATATACTATGGTTTTTACATATTTCTTATACTATACTTTTAACAATTGATATATTATAAAATAATAATGATGATAAATAATAATAAGTGATAAATAATAATAAAAAATATATATATAAAAAAATGAGTAAGGTAAAAATAAATATTACGTCAGTTCACGTTAATTTCTACTCACGTGTTCTAAAATTGGAGAAGTAAGCCCCTCATTCAGGGAGATGTTCTCTATTCCGATTCAGTAAAATTAGGACCTGTAGCAGTATAGTTTTTATACATGTATAATTACATCACATTCTGTTCTTCCGTATTTTATCCATAAAATATTTATAAAAAAAAAATTGAATGACTATTTAAAGTATTCAAGAATACCCTTGTGATAATTTATGATCCATTAATTTGGCAAGTCACAGATTATTTTAAGACTTCAAAGAAAATTTTACTTAGATGATGTAATTCCTGACAAAAGAAAATTAACCCAAGCATTGAATAAACAAGTTATCCACAACAAAATTATTACATCGTTAACAACACCCAAATCTAAAGTAGTGAAAGTTCACATAGGCTAAATAAATGAGTTCATTTTCATTTGTCTAAAGATTTCCAAAGCACGCCCAGATCAACATTGCCTCCCGAAACTACAATTCCTATATGTTTGCAATCCTTCCAAGCAGGATTTTTCTGGAAAGCATCCGATAAAACAGCAGCAAGGCCAATTGCTCCACTTGGTTCTACAACAACCTTAAGAATCTCAAAACAGAGTTTCATGGCACTTATTATTTCATTGTCTTCCACAGTTATAACGTCTTCAACAAGATCTCGAACTACAGGCCTGCTCCACGACAACATGGTGCATGAGATATCTAAGCAACTAACCAACGAAACTAGAATATATTGAATTGATGAGTGAAGGAAAATAGGATTAAAATCAACACGACAATACGGATGTTAAAAGCATATATTCCACTCCCTTCCCGCCATAAAAAATACTGCATCCACACCGATAGTCAATTCAAACAAAAGGGAACTCAAAACCTTATTTTCAGTGCATAATCTTGATTACTAGAGATTTGTCTTTACCAGGTAAAATCTCCAAGAAAAGCACGAAGCCCATCAGCTATAGTATTGGTCTCAGGTAATGTAATTATCCTTCCAGCTGCTTTAGATTGGGCAGCATCGTCAGCCCCTTTAGGTTCAGCAGCCAAAATTCGTATAGCAGGGTTGATGGACTTGGCAGCCAATGCTACTCCTGATATCAGACCACCACCTAGAGTTTTCTCTTGTTAGAAAACCAAGTAGCAGATAAGAATATTAATGCACAGAGTTAGATACTATTTTGATAAATTGGTAGCAAAAAGTGAACAAACCACTTATGGGAACTACTAGTGTGTCTATTTGTGGAGCTTGTTCCAGAAGCTCCAAAGATATGGTACCCTGGCCACTGCAAGAACAATCAAACATGTGCAACAATGAGGAAGTATAAACTCCAACTTATCCCCCATAGCATACGCATATGTTATATTTCAAATTTTAGAAGTTGCATAAAACAGACATTGACAGTAATGCCATAGATCTCATAGCTCAGCAATCAACTCACAAAACGAAAAGACAAAAATGGTACTGAGGAAGAAAGAGTAAAGAGTATAATCAGAAATTTGTGTTGTATGATTGTCGGTGAGACTTTTTTCTTTTGTACACAGCAAATAACCTGTTTTCATAGCCACTGCATTATAGCAAAGCAAATAATATCCCTGCTTCTTCAAGCACCACTCGTATTAAAACACATGATCTCATTGGTAAATTGCTAGGAAGGACAAAAATGTTTCTATCCCATGGTTACCCCAAAAGAGTTCCCTAACAGGGAATTAATCATAGATAAGAACTCTGTACCTCAAAATGCGTCCATCATTATATGGATGTATGAAAATAGCGCCAGTTTCTTGCCACACTGTGTTTGCAATTTCCTCCCTTGATTGCACGGAGGCCTCAGACCAGATAATCCGACCACCATAACGCTTTACATTCTCAACCTTGCAAGTTGGGGCATTTTTAGGAATAACAATATATGCAGGGATCCCCCGTAGTTTTGCGGCCAAAGCCAATGCTGCAGCATGATTACCACTAATTTTGAAGAATATGATCAGGAGGACTTCACAAAATCTGATAACAGATCAACTTCTAAAATAACTGGACATAGCAAACCTGCTGTGCGTTACGACCCCTTTAGAAGCATCATCATCATCAAGAGAGAAAACAGCATTGCAGGCACCTCTAAATTTAAATGCTCCACTGATAGCCATAAAGCATAGAAGGAAGTGATGTGTTGTCTTATTTTTTTTTTTTTTAAATTATCAGTTACAGACAGATAATTGAATGTAAAGTACACGAATAACTCAAAAAACAAAGAAGAGGAAAAATGAAAGTTATGGAAAATATCGTCCTTAAATTTTTGTAACGCATCACAACTTAATTTCTCACCCCTTCTGGAAACATTCACACTTAAAGTAGAGCTGCCTTCCTGATATAGCATTCAGAGATTCAGAGGACAGAACTGGAGTTTTATGAACCAATGATTTTATTCGGGCATGTGCTTCCTTTATGGAGGAAATATCAGCAGCATATCTTTCCTTTCTCATTTGGCTCTCTGCTTCCATCTTAGTAATTGGTCTTGAAAATGTACGGAAGACCAAACAATTTTAGTAATATGTCCTATCATTATCAAGGAATATCCTTTTTATAAATTACATTTGTAACATGTTTTATGTATATATAAATAATAACCTCACTATTCAGGAAATTCTTATTGTAAATGGAATAATACATTTTATCTATCTATAGAAATTACAACTATTCAGGAGATTGCTAACCTTCCAGTACATACTAAGGAGGTTAGCAATCCATATTAATTCCAAGGAAGATCACGAAATTACTCAATCAACAGGTTGGAACGCGGGTTGAATGGAATGAGTAGAAATGAACTAATTATCTAACCCATTATCAGATATTGGAGTGTTGTTTTACTTCAACTATAGAATGCACCATGAAGAAAATGGAATGGTCAGCAATCAGAGAATCTGACACTTGTTTATTCCAAGCATCTTTCTGAAAGTTAAGCCTTTCTACTTCCTAATAGGTTTAGAGCAAAAAAGATTGAAACTCAGAAGCAAGTAGGAGAAGAAATGAGTTCATCTGAGAGATAAACAAACTTTATCAACTACCCGAAAAAAAATGTCGGGGGCGTTTTTCAGAACTTACTTAACCGGCGAATCTGAAAGCTTGCAACTTTGACTGCGGATGCAGCTCGCAAGCAGCTTTGGTTGGTCCCCGTTCTCCTCGCTCTGACTACTACTCCGTCTTTTTTACATTATAATTCCCTAATATTATTGCTCGGACCATAATTGACTCTTTTGTCGCCAACCCCACTTTCTGTTAAAGAAGAATACGGATAGGTGGGCATTAAAAAAGAAAAAGAAAAAAAAAGTAACTATTAAAAAGAGAACTGCTTAATTACATTTTTATCTTTTTAATTTATTAAAACTATAATTTTGATTTTTTAATTTTATTAAAATTATAATTTTTGTCTCTTTAATTTTATTTTGAGAAATTAAAATTAAAATTTTGATAAAATTAAGGAAAACATCTTGTTTAAGATAAAATTAAATAAATTAAAATTATAACTTTGGTAAATTATAAGATTAAAAATCTAATTAAATATTAATAATAAGAATTTACTTATTTAAAAGAAATTTATTCATATTTTATTGATAATAGCATTATTTATTTATTTTTATTATAATAAAATTTTCATTTTTTTTCTCTTCAATAAACTAGTAAAAAAATGACAGCCAAATAAAAAAAAAAAACTAAAACAGAGGGAAGCTTAAGAGTATTAGAAAAGAAAATTCAAGGTGCAGAGTTTGAGAGTGTATGATATGGTGGATGATAAGTGAGGGATTCACAAATTGTAGTGAGTGTGGACAAAAAGAAGATTGTAATTTATAAATAAGGTGTTTAGAGCTGAAAGAAATGAGTTTTATAATTTTTTTTAAAGAAATTCTTAATTATTTTTTTCTTTTACTTATTAATATTAGACTTTGAATGTTATAATGAGAAGTAACTTTTTTTATTTTTTTATTTATAAATAAAAAAAATAGTATAAAAGGTATTACTTACAAATTTTAATAAATAAATTTATTTATCTTTTATTGATAATAAAAATAAAAATTCTAAATTTTTGTGGGGTAAATTTTTTTTTCATATATTACAAATTTTTTCCTACTGTGCCCCACACCAACGTGGATCCCGCCATTGTGGATGCTTCATAAAAGTGGAGAGAAGAATTGGGAGTAATGAGTATGAGAAAGACAAAAAGGTATTCGTGGTGATAAGATATGTTTATGAATAGATGGGTTTGCCTCTTCTTCTGAGTCGTCTTCCGAGATATTGGAATTGGGCCCCCCTTAGGTGGGGCGATTCGGCTTCTTCTTTGAATGGGCATATAACAAAGATAAGGCCGGCCGGGCCTATCTGTTTTTTATTCTCAAAGGTCCACTGGACATGCAGATATGGGGTGGGCTTTGTTTCCAATTCCAGCCCTAAAGTCAACTTTGGATGGCCGGCACCTTGTACGTAATCCCTGACGTCTCCACAGTATTTTAGGGCTGTGATCTTTATCACATTCGTCCGCCTTGCAGCAATTTTGGAGTGTTTCCCTTTTAAAAATGTGAAACGTACAAAATGCATTATAGCTGTTATGTTGTGATTGAATTTAAAAGATAGATATTTTTTACAACATGTGTCTGATGTATGACTTTTCTGGAATAATGCTAACTATGTAAATTGCAAATATCAGACATTTTGACTTGGAACAAATTAACGTTTAACCATTGTTATTTCTTAACCAATTACAGAGCAACTCTGATATTAAAATTTGAGTTGGATAGTGAAGAAGAATAATAAAAAAGATGATTATGATTGTGATATTGGCTCCAGTCCAATCCCTCCCGACGAGTAAAAGATACAAAGCATCAAATAAAGCAACAACATGATAGGATAGGAGTATCCAATTCTCGTCAATTGTGCCCTCTTTCTGTTAATTTCCACATCTCAACCCTATAGTTGGTCGCTTCACAAAATTATGAACATAGATTACGAATTTGAAATCTTGGCAATTACAATT
>JASKGM010012923.1:0-35596 GCA_034509205.1 Ceratonia siliqua
AGTGGGCCCTTTAAAACCTATTAAAAATGAAGAATTAACCCCTGAAGCCCATTTCACTATTCTGAGAAAAAAAGAAAAGACCAGGATTGGGCCCTGTTAATCCTAAAGCCAGAACTTCACACTGACCCTTGGGTTTTCCAGAAATGCACAGAAAATAATTTGAAACCACTGCTGCAGCAGTCCCTGAGTGCAAACGGCCAAATGGACCTTACCTTTAACCCTCAACACATATCCTAAGACATCAGACAATCAGAATAAAACCCCCAATCTCCCCCAGGCCAAAGAACTCCTAAACTCAGTCAGAAAACATGCGCATATGATAATCACTTGAATAGTATTCCCAAATGCAAGCCATCATAACCTCAGAACTGAACACGCAATACCAAACTCATAAACAGAAAGAGCTATTATAAACAGGAGAAATGAGATTCATTTTGCCTATTCAAACAGATGTAGCCATTTCAAACCGCAGATATCATATTTACACACAAAAAAAAAACTTAGAATCTCAAAACGAAAATTTCCCCAATTCAAACTAGGGGCCACTCACCCATACAGGAAATAGAGGAACCATGGCTAAGTTTAAACTACAAATTACAAGAATAACAAAATGAATCAGAATCCAAACCTTGAAGCCTTAGGATGATTCGTACCGTCCCCAAACCAAATGCACGCTCAAAAACCTCACAATTACAGAAAATGGTGTTTTTCTAACCTTCTGCTTTTAGAAAAAAAAATCTCCCTTTCAGCTCTATCGAGCCCCTTCACATTTATAGGGAAGGGAAGAAGCCAAATCTTGTTGCTTTCGCCACAATCCCGTGAATAGAGCCGGCAGACCAAAGCAAATCGCTGCAGTAGGATTGTTGTCGCGCGAGCTGCCTCTTGAAAATGACCGGTCGTCTCTGAGGCGTTTAGGATGCCCAAAACCTCGCGGATGGTTTGCCAAAAATGGGGAAGCCACACTAATTTCACCAAAAGTAATCGAGAATGGAACCTGATGGGGGAAAGTTGTGAGTAGCTGTGACAGGGGCTAAAGCTTAGAGGGGCGAATAGGGGTACGGGCCAGAGGTGGAACGCGTGCAGAGGCAGGCGTGGGCGGCTCACGTCTTGCCGGAAATAGGATGATCCAAGGAGTACGAAGAGGGGAAGAAGAAAGGGGAAAGGAATGTGTTGGTTTTTTCAGGAGAGGAGGTGCAGAGGTGTGTGGGACAGGATGCGTTGTAGAAGAGAGGTTAGGGTTTCAGAAATGGGGAACCGATTTTAAAGGTATCCGGGTCAGAATGCTGGGTTACGGGCTGGACCGGGTTGGATGGGTGTGGGCTGCTGCTGGATTGGGCTTGAAGGCTGGACTTTTTTTGTTTGGTTAAATGGGCTACCAAAAAATGTTGGGCTGGGCTATCCTCTTTTCCTCTTTTTTTTGTTGTTGTGCTTTTTTTGTTGTTGTTTGTTTTGTTTTGTTTTATTTATTGTTTATTGCTTATTCATTTAATTACTTAATTAATTTGTTTATTAATTAATTTATTTTGTTTTTAATTTATTATTATTTTTATATATTATTTTTATTGGTTTTTTTAAATGACATCCGGACAAAATCAGGTGTTTACATGTAGGCTTCTGCAGAAGAATGAGAATTTAGAACCCATGTACAAATAAGAACTTAACACTGTAAAATATGCATGAGCAATCAAAATTATTTAAATTTGGAACATTCAACATAATGCGTAAGTGTACGTAAATCCTGAAAAGTAGCTAATGCATTAAGAGTTTAAAATATACAGAAATGATAATTACAAATCAGAAGCATCAGGAGGTTAATAGCACTTACTTTCAGATATTAGAGTGCATAAACATTGAGAAGTATAGATAATTACTTGAAAAAAATAAAATAGCTTATAGAGAAAACACATGCATCTAGGGGCAGAAGAATTCCACTCACCTCGCTAGCTTTTGGAACTAGTACTCCGTACTGTGAACCAACGATGTCATTTTATCTTTCAGAGACATGAAGTCGAGGGATACCTATTATAAAATCTTTGCACTTCACTCGCCTGTCCATAACGATTGTTCCTATAGAAATAGTTTATGGGTAAACTAAGGGTCCAACTATAAAATTAATTAATTTTGTTACAACCAACTAGCTAAGAATAATTCAGTACTTCTATGTGACGTCTTAATTTTGAGCACGTGACTGGCGTAGGAAACTACCACTTGGATAGCTTCCTACAAGCCCAACATATATTTATATGCAACTACAACATAAATGCAAGTGAAAGGAACTCATAAGTCATATAATGACTGAAAGAAAATATGGGAGAAACCTTTAAAAAATAATTTGACAAAGTTCACCATGTAATTCAGACGTTCCTAAGTTACAAACAGACAACAAAACGAGGCATATACAAGACTTTCAAATTTTCATATAACTATGCAGCATCCTAATTCAACTGTCTAAGAACTCGAACTGTTGCTCCATTCGTCTTCCAGAGAACCTACCAATCCCAAATGGCAAACTACCAAAGTTGTCATTCGGATTAGCCTCCAGAAATCTTGCACACAAAAGCTGGAGACATTTAGGGATGAGTCTTAATGACTCAATGAGCAGGAAATTCCCAACCAAAGGATACAAGCATCACACAAATCACAATATCTATTTTATGATTTAGACAATTTAGGAATTAACATTTCATACCTTTGTATAGTTTATGATTGTAGAACTTTATATATAACAAATTAAGGTCCCTTTAGATTCATGAATTATACTGTTCTCACCAAGGTTAGTTCATTCATAACATTCATGTTGACTAATTATTTACAACATCAACTGTAAGAATAGAGTTTTTCAGACAAACAGCAATACATCATCATAATGTTAAATGTATGCAATCTTCATGATCTTATACTTCTATATATGAAAATAAGGGGATGCAAATTCCATATATTCGTATATAACACTATATAATTATGGGTATGAAAATTCATATATTTGTGATCGGGAAAAAATACATGCATCCTAGCGATAGATCCACTCGTTCTTCACGTAGGAAACTCTTTTTCATGAAACAATGTATTACATGCATCTGGAGAAATCTCACGGATGAAATAAATCACATGCCCATTCTAATGGCCTACCTTATGCCTCCCACAAATAGTCCATGGACAGTCCAATGCTAGTTGCACCTAGGATTTCCTTATGGAAGCAACTAAAGGATCCTCCTAAGAGCTTTTTATGTGTCTCATGTAATAGTTAAATGATTTGTAATTTTCTATAATAGTTTAGTTGTATATATGTATATGATGCCACGATTTGAGTCAATGCTATACCATTAAGTAATAAAATCATAAAAATTTTCAGGTGGTAATTACAATCCATGAAAATGTATAAATCTCTCATCATATTAAATCATATCTCATGTAAGCAATCACTTTTCCTTCTCTTTTGAATCCTTCACAACTATACTACATAAAAATATCTACGCATTCCAAATTTACTTCTCATTTGAAAGCCAATCAAGAACATGGAGTTTTATCTTAATACTGTTGTATCTATATTCACATAACATAAAACGAGTAAATACTCTTTGCAACTTGTATATTACTTTAAGAATGAATCCTAATTTCTATTTTATTCTAAGTAAGTTCTGTAATATCTTCATGCATTATTCCTTGATTCAATCATTGAAATAAATTTCAAATGAAACCATATTTTTCTTTTCTTTTCTTTTCTTTTCCAACCTCAAGTTATACCACACATGACTAGTGCTCAAGGAATTCACAATGTAAAAATCTAATTATAATATAATTCAAAATATCATAAATTTTACCATTTTATTGTAATTCCTGAAATTTACTAATTCGAACCCATGAACTACGTCCAAACTCAAAGAGTGCTCGCCAACGTAGAATAAAAAAATACAAGACGCATGAACCCAAGAATTAAAGGAACAAAATAAAATAGAATTTTAGGCATGGAGTTAACATGAACTTAAATAAGACAAAACACTTTACATTTCATAATTTAAAATCACATGGCATGCATTAACCTTCCATCATTGCTATAGCCTAAAGTAAAAAGGAATTCTACTCACCTAATGTAGATCAAGCAGCATGTATACCCGCTAACTGGTATAAGACTTAAGGTTTCCTACGCCAAATATATTTTTTGATAATCCTAGTTAACTTTTTCTTAATCTAGTCATTCCAATCAATACTAAACTCCTCTTCCTAAAATATTAACAAGACATCCAATTTATGAATTTCTAAACATTATGAATTTTATGACTCATACTATTGATTCCACAACTGCATTTTTTCTTCTTCTTTAAATCATGAACTTTTATAGACAGAGTTATTACAATAATCTTGTCTATACATTATTAGCCTTTCATCCTCTATCTCTATCATATAAGTATTCGTTTTCTCTCTTCTTTAATTTTATTTATTTATTTTCTTTTATACCAAACACCTATTACAATGATACAACTTTACCCTTTATTTCCTTTAATTAAGAAATAATTTTCTATTTTTCTAATGATCACAATTATATCAACCTGGTGTTAGTATGACAACTCTGCTCAAATCTAGGTACCATTCATAATTCAACTACTTATCAAAACAAGTAATTAACTATTATTTCATAATGATTATACTATAATTTAATTGGCCAAACACCTCTATATTTGGAATACTCCAAGTTTTGATAATTAAAATAACAAAACATAAAGGTCAACAAACAACTTGTAACCAAAGATAGAGAAGTCCCACTCACTTATTTTGGATATTTAATCACACCCAATTAGAACAAATTGTCCTTGGCACTTGAAATCCACTTGAAGCCAAAACTAGATGGAATTTCTTGAGAATTTCTCCTTTTCTATCTTCATTGCAAAACCATAAATCCAAAGATTAAAATCCTTAACTTCCTATTACTAATTAAGAATTTGGAAAGTCTACCATTTCTCTAAAATTTTCCAAAGGTCCAACCCGAAATTTCAAGCTAAAACAAAATTACCTACTGGTGTTCTAAAGCCTCCAAATTAAAGCTTAGATGGCTAAGAATAAGACCTCAAATACAACTTCTCAAGTGGGATTATTTGATGGTTAAGATGGAAGAAACCAGCAGCTACAATTTCTAGCCAAATGTTCAGTTCTTCTAGCAACAAGCTGCTACCATGGTGCTACAGTGAGGGGGGATTGTTGGAAGGGCAAGAATGGCAAGAGCTTGTCTAGAAAGGGTGCCAAGGATTTAAAACACAAGGACCCGAGCATGCAACTGAAACGAAACTCTGGAAGGAGAGAGAGAGACCAACGTGTGCTAAAAAAACTAAGGATATCCTAAATAATTTGAGTGAAGAATCTGGAACAAGGAAGGCTAAAAAAAAATCTAGATATTTTTTGTTATGTGTCTCAACAAAAGGCCATGTATGGTCCTTGCTGGAAAGGGGCATAAAGATTTCCAAAAAGACAAAAGAAACTTTTTTTTTTTGGGAAAGGAGACCTAATAATTTACACAAAATTATTTTCTAACTTACTATTGGCACTGAAATATAAAAATATACGGAGTCACTTTAGGATAGTATTTAGGCCTTTTTTTTTTTAAATAGTCACCTTCACATGCTATAGACAAATAAATCCATAGAAGAAAGAAAATTTCTACTTAAGAAATATTTATTCTCCACTAACATAACTTTTATTTTATTAAAGAAATAAAAGAATTTTCCTAAGGAAGGTATTTCCCAATATTCTTCATATGTGGTCATTACATTCTACAATTGGACTTCCCACAATATGACCCAATATAGTTTTATGCTTATTCTTCTTCTTTTTTTTTTCCAACATTAAGCTTATTACCACTTCCTTCTTCAATATTACTAAAACCTTTGTTCACATTTTCATACTAGTATTAACTAGTACTTTATGTCATTTACCTTTGGACTTTATCTTCTTTTTCCTTCTCATGACAATTCTCATAAATTCTTAACTTTTCTGAACAGGCTAGAATTAATCAATTTCTTTGGGTCAATTTGTCAAATACCTTATGGGTGTCATGAATTCAAGCTCAAATATATATATATATATATATATACTCTTACTATATATTCCATTACTACACAGTTTTCAATTGCAAGCAATCAATCCTCAACCAATGTGAAATTAATCATTGCCTTATTTCAACACTATGATTAAGCTTGTCTATATTTTATAAATGTTTAGCACTAACAGTCACTGAAACAAGGGAGCTACGAATGTCAGAGTTCCTAAACCAAAAGCTCATGGTTGAAAACTTACAATAAAACCGTGGTTGCTACACTGGTGCGTTACTTGTCACACTTCCAGCAGAAAGGGAGAAGGAGGAGCTTGACTAGCTTAGGTTTGTAACAATACGAGGAAAAGAAAAGCCTTACAACTGCAATATTGAGCCAAATGCAAAGGAAAGGAAGAATTACTCTGCCACGGCTAATGGAATGTCAAAGAAGTACAGCCTCGCAACTGCATGCTGGGCTGATTCTGATTGAAATACTGCTGCATACATAAGCTTCCTTAGCTAAATATTTGGTGCTTGGACAAACAGAAATGCTCACGGGCTGTTGGTTCACAGCAGTGAAGCTTTGCTGCTGGGTAAGCACAAAATGATGGGGAAATAGCCGAAAAAGAAAGTTGAAGGAGGAAGAAAATTTTAGATCTTCAATAAGGGTGTGGCTGACGGCCATATTGCACAAAAACCAAAGTTAAGATTTGCTGGAAATGAGCTAAAGGTCGGCCAAAAGCAAGTCAAATATAAAGGCAGGAAATTTCCGGAAAAGTAAGGAGAAATCTTGATAAAGGTTTAGTGAAATATCTCTAAGTCATGGTGATAAAGAGAGCCACGTAAATACCCTAGTGAAAAGCTGAAATGTTTTCTAAAAGCAAGTGAAAATATAACACCTCAAACAACTAATATATAATACCATCTAGACCAAATTCTGGGAACAATTTTTTTAATACGGAAGTTCCTAAAAAACTAATATATTTAACAAAATCAGCATAAATAAGAGGATTGCTAGTAAAAAAAATTATTTAAATCATTGGGCATTACATACATAGACGATACTTTCCTATGCATTTACCTATATAGTATAGAAAACAACCTAAAATAAACTAATCAACCAGATAAAACCTAGAATTTGCATTCATTCCAATAATATTCCTTTATCTCCATTAATTTTTTAGGTGATTTTAGCAAATGATTATTTGATTTTGAAAGTAGTTGTAAAACACTTCTTTCACTGTCATTGCCAGCAATTGAGGATCTTACACTTCTCCCTTTTTCAGGTTGCTTTCTATGCCTACTTTTTTTATTTGAATATTTTGTTCTAAATGATTTGTCATTGTTGTTGCTATTTGGACAAAAGCTTCAAACCCCATAGGATTAAACCGGTGGAATAAATAAAAATATATATATAAGAGACGCCAAAAGCAAAGCTTAAATGGAAGTGCAAGTAGATGGTTGACTTTTTCTTTCAGTACAAATATTAACTCTCCCCTAATATCCTTGCAGGCATGACTAAAAAATCTTAATATTCAAACTCCTCCACACCATGTATCCTTCTTACTTAGTAAGCAATTGAACAAAGGAAAGGAAAAGGGGGAATATAACCAGAGGCTTTGGTAAAAATTAGAAAATGAGTGGACTTGGAAGGTGGGAAGGAATGACGGATGATCAATTTAACCCTGCATTAACTGAAATATAATTTTAATTGTCTATAAAATTAGGAAGACAAGGTTCTATGGCAGGCTAGCAGCTTATCCAGCCCCTTTCTAGCAAGAGTAAAAGTAATTAAAACGCCAAACATCCATACTAGTCTTATAACTATTCTAAACTGGATCCAACGCCAACCATTTCCCCCTCATCATAAAATGGAAAAATAAATAATTTGACACAGAGAAAAAATGGAGATTGAAGTGAAGTATAGATACCAAATTATCGCAATAGATATGGAATTCCTTTCAAAATTGGCTAACAATAGAATTTCAGTGCTAAACTTTGAAATAGAAAACAAGAACAAACAATTTCTTACCTGATGAAAGCTTCAACAATGGTTTTCGCAAGCTTTGATGGTGGCCGACATTGTTGGGAACAATGACAATGGTGCGCGGCATGCGGCGTGCATGGTAATCAGGATTGAAGTGATTCTAGTGACGTTGATGGTGTGGATATAGTGGCCGGCGCTCACTGGTGGTAACAATAGACAGGAAGAGGTCTGTCAATGGCAATGGCAAATGGAGCAGGACTTTGGGGAAAATGGGCACTTAGGGATTCCCCCTTTAATTTTTTTAAAATTTTGAAGCGGTATAAATCTGCCATTAATTCCTCTTTTATGAGAAAAAATAAAAAATAAAAAACTCAAATTAGCCTTTGTGAGAATTCGTCTCACAAGAGGCGAACTCTGGTGAGGTGGAAAATTTCCACCTCAAATGCCATCTCAAGTTTTTTCCCACCATTTTTTTCATACTTGTTTCGATTTTTTTAAAATAAAAGTCCGATGTGCCATAGATATTTCCACCTTGCCTCTAAATTTCGCCTTAGATTGATACTTTTTTGTAGTGAAAATAGGCTGTTATTTATACCTAAAAAGTGGAGGTGATGAGAAGTTGAGACTGTGAAGAGTACCTTTAAGCCAAAGATGTGTAAGATTTTTGGTGGAGACGGACATGGATTCGAAACATGTTATTCCTTCCCAGTGTTTGCAAGGACTGGTACTATTCCAAGAAGACGAGATAGCCTGGATTTGTTCCTCAAGGCTGGTTTTCCACTTTAATAGAACATTTGCTTCGCCATCTTCTGCTGCAGCAGATGCAAAAGAAGCAACATGGGTTGAGGAGAGCATTACACAAACACAGAAGAATATGCAGAGAATGGGCCAAAATAATAGAAGGAGCTGAGTGGCCAACATGGTTTGGTTACTTGGAATTTTTGAGTCACGAATAGATTCAATTCAAATACTGGATGGGGGGGTATAAATGGCGGGTATATATGGGTGCTTGGGACAAACAAGGTACTTAACTCTTATATATAATGAAAAAGCAAGAGATAGAGGAAAAAGAAAGAGAAGGAATTATTAAACTGTTCGTAGTTTCTATTTTCTACATTTCGTTTACATCTGCTTTCTGTGTCTTCTTCATCGGGGTAACACATCCCCCACGTTCTGATTCCGGCGCGTCTGAGGACCATTTCTTTCACACATAATAAGTTATAATATTTTTTTACAAAAAATAAGTTACAACATTTATTATGTTATATTACGATAATGATAATGAAATAAGTATAAAAGAAAGTGTGAAAATATCATTTTTATATAGAAAAATCATTTCAGACATAACTAACCTTCATATAATTTTGTAAGTCAATTTATTTTACTAATTATCTTAAAAGAAAGATAGTACTGCATATTTTAAATGTATTTGACAATTACTTTAATATTTTTAAATTATTAAATAAATGCGAGAATGATCCATTGACATTCATATAAAATTAAAATTAGTCAAACATTATTAAATAAACTTTTCATAAGAAAATGTTTCACAATAATAATTAGGTATAAAATTTCTCTATTATAAGTACCAATGGCTTGGCATACACTCTTATACATGTCAATTTATTTTTTAATTATAATTTTTATATTTATATATAATTCATTACTCTTTAAAATTAAGAAATATGATTAATTTTTTATGAGAGTGATTATTGTTAAACCAAACAATAAAGCGCCAAAGCCTTTATAAAAGATACACCAACTTGCTTTTTATTTTTGGGTCTTAGTTAACTATTCACTTGAAGCTAAAAGGTGGGCAAAAATTGGATCAATCCACCCTAATAATAACATGTATAATTTGGTTTGAAAGATCAATATAATAATCAAGAAATTAAAAAGTGTAAGTATGTCTGTTAAGTTTCATACTAATATATATCTATTGATCTCTCCTTAAATATTTATATATATTTTTGATATTAATTTCCATTAACAATGATTTTAAATTTAAACACAATCATTTTGAAATACAATAGTAAATAATCTAAGAATAACGAGAAAATTGATAGAAAGATTAATTTCTTTTTGTTGGTATTTTTAGCATCATTCTCTTTTAAGTTAGTCCTTATTATATTTTAAAATTTGTATTGAATCTTCATAATTTTAAAGTTCTATAATTAAATTCTTGTGGTGTCAATTCATCACACATATTTGTTAACATATTGATGATTTAGCAAGTTTAACTCTCAGGTTGGAGACTAATAGAACATTTCTGATCACGAGCCATGAATCTTGAAACTTATATATGCATTGAAACTGTAAAAGAGTAACATTTTAACTATAGTTTCATTAGCATACTGATAAATAGTTTAGATGATTGTTATTTTAAGAGTCAGTTTGGTTAACGCCTACTTGTGGGTTGTAGCTATCAACAAAGATTTTAATTACATCAATCTGTTAACAAATTAATTGTTATGACAGATCTAATTATAAAATTTTAAAATTATATGGACTAATTAACTATAAATATTTTATTATATAAAAAATCTAACTACATAAAAAATATAGAGTCACAAAATTATTGAACTTAAAAGGGAGTTTACGAAGAATATTTTTGCCATGTATAATAATAATTCAACTTGCATAATTGGGTTAAGATGTATAAAAATCTAACTACATAAGTTCAATAGTTTGTTTTTCTCTCTCTAAAATTTACATAATAAATTTTATAACGAAAAAAAGAGGATTTGAATCCCAACTTACATTACTCATGAGTGAAAGTAATTTTATTTTGGGTGCACCAGGAAAGCTTTCTTAGTTTTGGGTCTTAACTACTTTTTTTCTCAAACATGGACACCATGATCTGGTTAGTTGTGAAATTTTTAATCATGCACGAATAGATTCAATGATGGAATTCTCTTACATTGTTATTTTGAGTTAAGATGTATCACTGTTTTCAGAATTATATTCTAAAGATGTAAAAAATATTTTTTTTAAACTTGTTTTAGGTGCATGGAGTATCTTTATTAACTTTGTGTCTGTATTCCTATTGGGAAGCACTCCCCTACCGCCGTGGGTGGGAGTTTTGTAAATTTTTTATATTGTTTTTATGTTTTTTAAATTTTTTTTATTTTTTAAAATTAATTAAGTATTTTTTATATCATGTATTTTTTTTTAAATTTTTTGAAATGTTTTTTCATTTGTTTTAGAATTTTTTAAGTTACAAATGAATAGTAAAAAAATGTATAAAAATTTAAAAACATTCAAAAATATTTTTAAAAAAATATATAACATAAAAAATAATTAATTAATATTAAAAAATAAAAAAATAAAAAAATAAAAAAATGGTTGTAGGATAGCCACAACCATTCCTATTAAATCAAATCTACGTGTTAGTTGTTGTCCTAAATAACATTACTTTATTAGTAAAAATAATTTTTTTGTCCTTTATGTTTGACTTAAATTTTACTTTTGTCCTAAATATTATTATTATTTTCTTATATTTGTCTCCAAGGTTTCATAAATGCTTCCCACACATAGCCGTTGGTTATCATAATCAAATCCAAGTTTGTCTTTTATGTTTGGGTTAAGATTTATTTTTGTCTTAACTATTATATATTTTTTATCTTTGTCTTCAACATTTCATAAAAGTTTCAAAACTTTTATTTTATAAATGTTATTTAATGATAGCTTAACAGATGCCAGAATAGACCTAACATAAAAGAAATATTTGAAACTTTTATGAAATGTTGGGGACAAATATAAAAAAAATATTTAAGGAAAAAATAAAATATAGCCTAAATATAAGGGAAGAATTTATTTTTGTCTTGATTTATATATTAATAAACTTGTGATAATTGATTGCCATGTTAAGGGTCCAAATATAAAATTTGATAATTATAAGAACATTTTATAAATATTTAAAATATATTGAATAATTTTAAAATAGTACATAAAGAGTAACAAAATATTTAAATTAAAAAGGTAGAGATTTGAGGCTACGAGATAAATCTATGCGTAGAAACAGATGTATATGGACACATTTGGAGATTTTGCTAATGAGCCTTTTCACATATGCGATATTAATTTGAGGCAAACTAGTAACTACCATTTATAATCTTGAGTCCAAAAACTATTTTGTGGCCAAATAATAGAATGGAGCTTCTGCTAATGAGCCTTTTCACATTCCATGAAATTTGCTTTCTTTGTTGTGTAATTGTCTTTTTTAAGCCTTCATTATTCTATTGAGGCCCATTTCTTCGCTATTATGTAACTCAGTCTATCACTATTATGTAACTGGCGTCTTTGTTTTGAGTTAATTTGGTTGGATCTAACTCATAATTCCCAATTTTTGAGACGGCTCCAGTAACACTTGTGTTCTAGCATATAAAATAATTTTTTGGCCACTCAAAATAAAATTCTGGGTGATTTGAGTTCAAACCAAAGGAGGCAGGAAAGAGGAGGCGCAGAGATGAAGCTCTGGCTAGGTTACTATTCTTTCTTATTTCATAATTAGAAAAACTCAATTGAAAAACTGAACATGTAGTCCCCTGTTACAGACAACACACATTAATAGTGGGGACCACAACAAAAGACAATAACCAATTACAAGGAGCCACATCAGAGTAATGAAAAAAAGAATAAAAGTCAACACTTCGCCTCAAATTAGAGCATATATGTCACTCATGTCCAATTTGTCAAGACAGTTATTGAAAACTTGACTAAAAACAGCTTTAGCCAATATATCCGCGAGTTGATCTTGAGACTTAACATGAGAAACTTCAATAAATTTATCTTCTAATTTCTCTTTGATAAAGTGTCTATCCACTTCAACATGTTTGGTTCTATCATGTTGAACAGGATTATGGGCAATATCACAAGCTACTTTGTTGTCACAAAAAAGGTTCATAGGGCTGAGTTGCTCAATATGTAACTCTTGCAAGAGGTTTCCGATCCATAACAATTCACATACTGCTTTAGCCATTCCTCTATATTCGGCCTCTGCACTGGATCTAGCTACTACTTCTTGTTTCTTACTCCGCCAAGTAACCAGGTTGCCACCTACAAATGTGAAGTAGCCTGAAGTAGATCGTCTATCTTGAATAGATCCCGTCTAATCAGCATCTGTGTACCCTTCAATGTTCAAGTTATCCCCCTTTTTAAACAAGATCCCTTTTCCTGGAGAAGATTTCAAATAGCGCAAGATGTGGATGACTGTATTCATATGCTCTTCACCTGGGGAATGCATATATTGACTAACAATACTAAGGGCATAGGCTAAATCAAGATGAGTATGTGCTAGATACATTAATCTACCAGCTAGTCGCTGATAACGTCCTTTATTTGCTGGGATTTGATTTGAGTCCAAACTCAATTTTAAATTTTCTTCCATAGGAGTTTTTGATGGACTACAAGTGATCATCCCAGTTTCCTGCAATAAGTCTAAGGTGTATTTTCGTTGAGACAACAAAATCCCTTTCCTAAACCTTGACACTTCAATTCCAAGGAAATACTTCAGTGGACCAAGGTCTTTCATTTCAAACTCTTGAGCGAGCTGATCCTGCAAGTTTTACCTTTCCTCATAATCATCACCTGTAACTATCATATCATCCACATATACAACGAGAGCTGTGAGTTTTCCTCTAGCATATTTCAAGAACAGTGTATGGTCATAATTGTTTTGATAGTATCCAATGGACTTCATGAAGTTAGCGAATCTTCCAAACCATGCCCTAGGAAATTGTTTCAAGCCATATAAGGATTTTTTCAACTTACATACTAGCTTGCTTCCTTTTGTATGTATATTGCATCTAGGAGGCAAGTTCATATATACTTCTTCTTGAAGGTCACCATGTAGAAAGGCATTCTTAATATCAAATTGGTGTAAGGGCCAATCAAGGTTCACTGCTAAAGACAAGAGAATGCAAACAATATTAATCTTGGCAACTAGAGCAAAGGTTTCCATATAGTCAATTTCGTATGTTTGAGTGTATCCCTTGGTGACAAGTCTAGCTTTGAATCTTTCAATGGTTCCATCAACTTGATATTTAATAGTAAAGACCCATCTACAGCCAACAGGATTCTTTTCTTCAGGTAAATCCACAACTTCCCATGTTGCATTCCTTTGAAGAGATTTCATTTCTTCATTCATCGCCTCCCTTCATCAGGGATCTTTCAAGATTCATACACACTATTAGAAATAGGAATAGCAAATAATTGATTCATAAATGATTTATTTCCCTTAGACAATTTTTTGTAAGATACATAATTACTTATGGAATATTTAGCTTTGGAGGTAAAGTCAGGCTCATAAGCAACTTTAGGTATGCCTCTTGTTGTCCTAAGGGGTAACATTTTTGGATGAGGTTCAGAGTGTACCTATTGCTTTGGAAGAGGATTGGCTTGGAAGGACAATTGATCAACCGATACATCATAGATAGGGGAATCTTGAGAATCTTCATTTTTCATACCCTGACTTTGCTCATAGAATTCACTGTCAGAACATTCATCACCCTTTGAATATTCACCACTTGAATCCAATTTGTTGTCACCACTTATGTTTTCCAAGTAGTCCAAGGGGTGTCTCAAAGTCTGCAATTCAATCCTATTTTCTGCCTGAAGTGGAGACTCAGGTGTAGGGTAATACATATCACTCTCATGAAATACTACATCAAGAGTCACATATAATTTGTGGGATGGGGGATGATAACACTTATAACCTTTCGAATGAGTGGCATAACTAACAAAGACACACTTGAGAGCACGAGGATCTAGCTTATCTCTCAAAAGTTTATGAATATGCACAAAAGCCACACAGCCAAACACTTTTGGTAACAAGTTTGGTACAGAATGAGCATTTACAGCCTTATGGAGAACTTCAAATGGAGTACAGAAGTGTTGTGAACTAGAAGGAGTACAGTTGATTAAGTAGGCTGCAGTGATAATGGCCTCACCCCAGTACCTTGGGGGCACGTCAACTCCAAACAAGGAAGGCCGTACAACTTCAAGGAGGTGGCAGTACTTACGCTCAGCAACTCCATTTTGTTGAGGAGCAATGCCATGTGAATCAAGATACTTATTCAGATCTTGATTAACAAATTCTCCACCATTATCAGTACACAGAACCTGTATGCTAGTTTGGTCTTGAGTGGTAATAATCTTATGAAAGTTCTAAAACAGTAAACTAACTTCATTTTTACATTTCATTAAGCAAACCCAAGTCATTCGAGTATGATCATCAATAAATGAAATAAACCAACGTGCACCACTAAGAGAAGAGGTTTAGGTTGGACCCCATACATCAGAATAAATAACCATAAAAGGAGTATAACTTATATTCATACTAATTGGAAATGAAACACGATGACATTTAGTTAGTTCACCAACACGACACTTAAAATCTGAAACATTTAATTTTGAGAAGTACTTTGGGAAAAGTTTCCTCAAATATCCAAAATGAAACACGATGACTTTTAGTTAGTTCACAAACATGACACTTAAAATCTGAAACATTTAATTTTGAGACGTACTTTGGGAAAAGTTTCCTCAAATATCCAAAAGATGGGTGTCTTAACCATCTATGCCATAACAAAATGTCTAATCTATCATTAGAAACTCCTCGAGCTAACTAGGATGAGCTGATGGGCATTAAAGATAGTACAGTTTTCCCCTTCTAGTACCATAACCAATTGTCCTCCGAGTCCTAATGTCCTTAAAAACACAAAGATTAGGCCAAGAAATCACAATACAATTTAAGGTACAAGTTATTTGAGCAGCAGATATTAAATTATGAGTAAGAGAAGGAACAACAAGAATAGAATCCAAATTCAGATTGTCTGTGAGGGTAACTGAGCCTTCTCCAATTATTGGAGAGGGTTCACCGTTAGTTGTGGAGACTATGTTTTGGTAAGAGGGATTTAGTGTTGCTATGTTATCTTTGTCAAAGGTCATATGATCAGTAGCACCAGAATCAATTACCCATTCACTGTTTCTATTAGTAGTAGAAGTATGAAGGACTTTACCAGAGTTACCTGAAGTAGTGGCTAAGGAAGAAGCTTCTGCAGGAAGCTTTGTAGGCTCAGCCACAACAACAGATGCACGGTGAGAAGATCTCTGGTTTCGCTTGCGTGGTGCCTTGGTAGGGTCCCACCAATCCGCATATCCAATCAATTCATAACACCGGTCTTTAGTATGCTTAGTTCCACCACAGTGAGTGCAAGTTTGTTCAGATTGAACAGCCCTTACTTCATAACTACGATTCAGTGATCCTGAAGCTCATTTCTATTTAGTGTGAGGTGTAGTTTGCACTGACTGGAATTTGCCTCGTTGTGCAGTCATGGCGGTAGACTCGGAGTTGCTAATATCAATTGTCATAACAGCTCTGCGAACAAATTCATGATGAACATATGCATGTGCTTCCTCAAGGTCCAATACAGGATCCTTCCTTAAAATCTCACCCCTGATTTGTTCATACTTAGCATCTAATCCATTCAGAAAAATATATACACAAAGTCGTTCAATAGATTTAGCATAGGTAATAATATCTTCAGGTCTTTCATAGGGAACTTATCACGATGGTCAAGTTCTTGAAATATCTCTCTCAGATCACCATAATAAGTGGACAACGGGCGGCCCCCCTGTTTTGTAGAGAGCGCTCTTTTATTAAGAGCAAATAATTGTGATTCATCCTAACCATCATAGAAGGCTTTGGCTAGTGCCTTCCAAATTTCACGTGCTGTTCTCAATCGAATGTATCGCTTCATGATTTCAGCTTTCATTAAGGTCAGTAACCATCCTTTCACTTTCTGATTTTCAGCATACCACTTTGTATAAGATGCATCCGTCTCCCCTGGAATGGGAGTTTTCCGAATAATATATTCTAACTTCTCTCTTCTAGCAATTTGCATTTTCATAATTTGGGACCAAAGATCATAGTTAGTTTCATTGAGAACTAAGCTGGTTGTGAAGCTAGAGTTTTTATTTTGGATATTTATAATTTGTGCAGAAGTCTCAGATTTTTCAAATTCACTAGCCATTTTGTAAAGCCAGATTTTCAGGTTCAATAAACAAACAAAACTTCACAGATACAGTTCAGCAATAAAGCAACATTTTTCATGAGGAAAAAGAAAAAAAAGACACAACCTATTCAATGTTCAGAAGATAAAAAAAATGGAGATCGTCTTCTTTGGAGAATTTTCACCGTGGTTGCTCTCTTCACGGTATATTCAGTTTCCAGAACTTGTGAGAAAGGCAGAGATCATCTTCTTCACAGTGGTTGCTCTTCACGATGGTTTCAGTTCCATTTGAGGGCACGATGGACAGCTAATGGAAGGTGAGAACGATGAACAATAGATCGTCTCCTTCACCGCAGTTCGTTTTCTTCGCAAGGTCGTCTTCTTCGCGCACTAGCAGATCATCTTCGTGAGTTCATCTTCTTCAAGGATTCATCTCCTAAGCTCTGATACCAAGTTCAAACCAGAGGAGGCAAGACAGAGGAGGTGCAGAGATGAAGCTCTGGCTAGGTTACCATTCTTTCTTATTTCATAATTAGAAAAACTCAATTGAAAAACTAAACATGTAGTTCCCTATTATAGACAACACACATTAACAGTGGGGACCACAACATAAAACAATAACCAATTACAAGGAGCCACATTAGAGTAATGAAAAAAAGGATAAAAGTCAACAATTTGGATAGTAGCAAAACACTTTATCTTTTAATATTGAGAAACTTTAATTTACGAACCAATATACCTACCTCTAGTCTTATTCAAGCCCCCAACTCGTACATGATATATGCAATTAGGGCATTAACCACCAAAAGGCTTACAATGCAAAGGAAAAGGGATGGTGCATAATGGTATACACACAATATAAACAAATTACTTAATATCTTGATCAATTTTTCCAGAGTTGTCTAAGTGTGATGGTGGGGAACTGATCTACTAATGTTGATTTTGGCATCACCAGATCCATAGCTACTTGCTCCATGGTCGGACGAGAACATGGATTTTCACTCAAGCAAGAAAATGCTATTTGTGCAATCAACATCACCTTCTCAAGAACTGGTTTCTCGGGTTGAGGAAGGCGTTGGTCCAACACATCCTTTAATAGCAAATCACAATTTGTTGTGCTCTCTGTCAAAGAAGCAATAACCTCTCCCGGATGCATTCCCATAAGAATTTCTAAAGTCAGTACTCCAAAGCTGTATACATCACATTTCTCATTTGCTTCCATAATATAAGCAATCTCTACAATATATTAATATGAGAGTTATGATATTATGCATATATAAAGTAGCAGAAAAGTGAAGTATTTTGTAAAGTACAAATAAAATGGCCTAACCTGGAGCAGCATATCCGAAGGTGCCTGCAAATGCGGTCATATTGTTTGAGTCAGGCTTCAAAAACTTTGCTGTTCCGAAGTCAGTGATACTAGCTTCTCGATATTCCAAATCTAAGAGGACATTCTTGCTTGATATGTCACGATGAACAATAGGACACAAGCAACCATGATGCATATAGAATAATGCATTAGCCACACTTTTACCAATATTTACCCTCTTAATCCAATCAACCTGAGTAGCTTGTTTCTCATTCTTTAGTATGTTATCCAAGCTTCCACCTTCCTTGAAATCATAAACTAAAAATGAGAACTGTGAATTTGAACAAAACCCATATAGCTTCACAATGTTATGATGTTTGATTTCTGTCAATGCTCGAACCTCATTTGTAAATGCCTTTAGGTTGGAGATTTCCCCATCTGGCATTGAATGAAGCTTCTTCACAGCAACAATCTGACCTGTGGGCAACTCGGCCTTGTAAACACTTCCTTGACCCCCTTTTCCAATGAGATATCTTTCATCGAAAAACTTTGTGGCTTCAATAATATTTTCATACATTATTTCCCTTTCAGAACACCAAACAAAAAAGAAATCTTGAAATTGTGCTTCTTTATCTTGATTCTCTGTTTTTCTTGCACTTCTATAAAGAATGCATGAAACTCCAACTACTACTAGCATTAGTGTGCCCAAAGAGAGAAGTAATATTAATAGCTTGACTTTTTTGCTCTTAAGCCCATGTGGGTTATTGGTGAATTTATCGCAGAGTTCTAAGCCAGCGACATTACCGCACAAGCCTTTATTATTCCTCAATGCTTCAAATGCAATGTTACGAAAGGCTGCATTATTTGGAAGGGATCCCTCTAATTGATTGTATGATATGTCAACAAAAGTCAAGCCAAACATCCCATCAAAATTGGATGGAATGGTGCCAGAGAGATTATTATGTGAGAGGTTCAATGTTATCAAGCTTTTCAAATCTCCAAGTGTTGATGGTACTGTTCCCCTCAATAAATTCTCACTGAGATCCAGATCTTGAAGAAATTTTAATGTGCCAAGCTCAGAGGGAATTCTTCGTAAGAATTTATTTTTTCTCAAATTCAAATGCAATAAATTGAGCAATCCTCCAATCTCTTTTGTAATTGAGCCACTTAAATTATTTGCTGCCAGCTCCAATTTTGTAAGTTTCTTCAATGATCCTAATTCTATGGGAAAGTTGCCTGAAAGTTTATTATAGCTCAAAGAGAGTTCACCTAATAAGGTTAACTTCCCTAGTTCTTTTGGAATTTCTCCTGTCAAATGATTTGAAGAGAGGTCTAATCGTTGCAATTTGGTTGCCTCTCCTAATTCTGGAGATATACCACCAGAAAGATTATTGCTGGAAATCACAAGGCTTTCGAGATTAAGGCACTTGCCCCAATTTGGTGAAAGCTGGCCATACAATCTATTACCAGTCAAGTTGATGAATTTCATATTTGGATATACGCCAAAATCCTCACTTATATTTCCAACCAACTGGTTACCATCAAGCCTGAGTCTAGTAAGGCTGGAGCAATTCTTCAAGCTTCTTGGAACTGGACCAGTGAAATGATTAGAAGGAGAAGCACTAAAAGTTTCTAGAGACCCACCAAGGCATATTTGTTGAGGCAAATGGCCAATGAAATTATTTTCACCTAGCTGTAAGTTTTCCAAGTTGGTAAGGTTATCCATTTCTGATGGAATGCTACCACTGAGTTTGTTGCTAAGCAATTGAAGGGAAATAAGCTTTGTCAAATTTCCTATGGTGGAAGGAAGAGGTCCAGAAAATTTGTTTTGAAAAAGGCCAAGGATTTCCAAATTGAACAAGTTTCCTATAAATGCAGGAATCGATCCAGAAAGGCTATTTTTGGACAACAACAACCAAGTGAGATTTGTCAAATTTGCTATGGAAGGTGGGACTGAACCAAAAAGGTTATTACCAAACAATTCAGCTATCATCAGAGAGTAGAGTTTCCCAAATTCATGAGGAATGGGACCAGTAAAACTGTTGTTAAAGAGGTAAAGTAGTTGTAACTTGGTCAAATTTCCAATAGTAGAAGGGATTCTACCAGATAAGAGAGCGTTTTCTGACAAATCAAGATAAACAAGATTACTCAGAAATCCAATTTCTTGGGGAATAGAACCAGAAAGATGATTAGTTTCAAGCGATAGATCTATCAAATTCCTCAAGTTCCCAATTTCCTTTGGAATTGACCCAGTGAGATTACACACACCAATATCAAGATGCTTTAGAGTGCTCAATGCCCCTATTTCTTTAGGGATGTTCCCATTTAAAAGATTACCAGCCATGGTCAATGACAAAATACTGGACAAGTTACCAATTTGAGGAGGAATGTTTCCATAAAACAGGTTATTACTTATATCTAAAGTGAGGAGGTTAGGGAAGGATGAGAAGCTGAGATTGTGAAGTCTACCTTGAAGCCCAAGACTTGTAAGATTAATCATGGAGATGGACATGGATTCATCACATGTAATTCCTTTCCAGTGTTTGCAAGGACTAGTACCAATCCAAGTAGACAAGGTAGCTTGGCTTTGTTTGTCAAGACAGGCTTTCCACTTCAACAGAGCTTTTGTTTCGCTACCTTCTGCTACAGAAGATGCCAGAGAAGCAACTTGGGATGAAGAGAGCACTACAGAGAGATAGAAGAATATGCAGAGAATACGCCAAAATGATAGAAGCTGAGTGGAATCACTTTCAGACCTAGACACCATGGTTTGGGGTGGTTAGGACAAAAAGTTAAAGATGCTTAACTCTTCTTGTATGTAATACAAGAGAAACGAAGATGGCTACGGCCTGCATATCTGGCTCAGGCTGAATTGTGGATAGCTCATTTTATAAAGATTTAGTGCCACTGACGCCGAAAAAGATATACTTGCCACTGCTATGATGGAGATTTGCTATAATGGACGTACTTTTGGATTTTAAAAAAACCTGCTTTCTTCCTCGCGTGTGAAAGTTCAGTCTTCCAATTCTAACCTGGAGTCCATAATGGTTGAAGCTTATTGGCCCCTTTACATAAGGTGTTCATTATTTTATTCTCTCTAATGGGGTCATTATATAATCTTATCTAGTGTACTCAATTATGTAACCTTGTTCATTGACTTTGAAATGGGAGAATGATTTTACACATCATATAATTAAGAGGTTAAAAAATATACCTTTTGTTTAATAAAATTTAAGCGGGTTTATTTAAATTAGCTTAATATAAATATGATTAAACAAAACATTATTATGTGTGCAAATTAACAAATACATTCAATTTCATTTAGTACATGATGAAGCAAATTCAATTCTTTTGTTACATAGGAGATTATATGACTTAAGAAGGGGGAGCGAGGGAGGAATGTGTAAAGGATATGGAATGAACATAATGAGTGAAGCTTGAGTTATGTGAATTATTAATTAATTCATTTACTAAATATTTCTCTTTAAATGTGTACAAATAGCGTAAAATAATGGAAATAAATATAAATATAGGCAATGAAGTAAGTGTAATGTACTTGGATTCTATTTATACTGATGTTAATTAATATATTTTAAAAAATGTATTTATGTTAATTTATATTAACTTTTTACACTTGATTGATAATATCACCCTAATATAAAATAATAAGTAATTTAAGATTAATTAGTAAATTAAAAGGGTTTGTGAATTACCAATTTTGGCAGATAATAGTTGTTGAACTTCCACCCACCTTTCTTTTAACCTTTTTTTTTTTTTGGGAAAAATTGCTTTTGGTTCTTAACTACGCATTTTGACTAATCTTGAGTCAAAAGATAGTAGAAAACTAGAACATAGAAACTAAAATAATATAAATTAGAGTTACATTTTGTGTAATTTTCTCATCCACCTGACCTTTAAATTAAGTCTAAATCCTTGTTTGAAAAGGTCTTGAATTCCCCATTAATTACCTTAAATTAAGCAAATAGTTAGTGAGAAAGGCAATAGCCAGTTTATGTAAATCAATCACGGCCACAATTACTAATATGAACAAAACAAACTAAAGAAATATCACTAATTCCGAAAATATATATATAAAAGCGTTCGTTACTTTAGCAAGAGAGAATAGGCGTTATGTGTGTTATCAATTAATTGACTAAATCTCTCCCTTTAAATATGTGCATAAATAGCATAAAATAAAATAAAATAAATTGTTGGCAATGAGATAAGTATAATGTATTGGGATTTGATTTTTATTCCTTTATTTATCTTATTTATTCTTTACTTCTTTTTGCTAAATTTGGTTTCAAAATTAAACTCAACTTTAGCCCTAATTACTATTGTGTCATAACATAGGTCTCCTATTAAGTAAAAGATGTAATTAATTATTTATTCTTTTGTCTGATTATTAAATGAACTTACCTTTTATTTTTTGGTTGTAACAAATAAATGTACTACTCTCATACTTTGAAGTATAAGGGATTAGGATACTCGCATATTAAAAATAAATGATCATATTATATTAAAAGAGATCATTTTTAGAATTTATTATTCAATTAGTGACTTTTATTTATTTATTATTTTTGAATTTTCTTTTTTATTTCATTCTTCTTACTAAGGCGACCAATCATTAACATTTCTGAGGATTATATTAATTATATTATTTATATGGCTTTAAAATCATGTAGTTTCTTTATCTGCTAAAATCATCCCCAAAAAAATGTGACAGCAGATGAATATATTTTTAAATTTCAAAACATTGTGAGATGTCAGGTGGAATGGTGTGACAGTATTATTTATTTTTGTAATTAAAAAATTATTAATGAATAGTTATAAAATTAATGGAGAGTTACTTAAAATTTAAAAATTATTTATTTATTTTTAATTTTAAAATTATATAAATATTAATTTAAAAAATAGATTGACATGGATATTATTACATGTTAAGACACTAGTTTAAAATAATGTGTCTAAACATAATAATTTTTTATATTATATTATTAACTTAATATATTTTTTATATAACTATTACATCATCGGAAAACATTGTTGTTAACTGCTATTCGCACCTTGAGGCATAAGAACCTCTTATAATCTTTGAGTTAAAAAAAGGACCAGTTCCATAAGAACCTCTTAGAATCTTGAGTCAAATGATAGTGAGAAAACTAGAAAATAGATACTAAAATAATATAAATTAGAGTTGCATTTTGTGATATTTTCGCACCCACATGGACATCCTTGTCGTTGATGTGAGATTTTTCACAAAAGGCCCATAGTGTCTCAAAAGTACATGCCATAACTAGTCTCGAGGATAACCACTAAAGCAAATAGTTGGTGAGAATTAATCATGTGCACAAGAAAAACTCTACTATTAACGTTGAAATTGGTGTTACAACTTTTATAAATTAATGTCAGAGTGTTTATTTTATTTATTTATAAATTAAATATTAATTATATTTACATATAAATAATATTAATTTATAAAATTTATTGTTCAGTGCTACTATTATAAATTTTTTCCATGAGCACAATTACTAATCTGATATGAACAAAACAAACTAAACAAATGCCACTAATTCTGGAATATATATATATTAAAAATATAAATTGATATTATTGTAAAAATTAATATACTTATATATCTTAATATTTTATTATAATATATGATTTTGATTACTTTAATTATTTAATAATTAAAAGTTATTACAATCTTGATTTTGCATACCAAATTTAAAAAAAAAATTATAAATAGTTAAACATAATATCAAATAACTAAGGCTAAAGTCATATTTTAATCCATTAAGTTTGCTTTAGGTTTCATTTTGGTCTTTCATCTTTTTTTTATCCCAATATTATCCTTTAATTTTCAATACAGTTTCAATTTTATCCTTGGGGTTAATTCTGTTAAGTGAGTTGACAAAAAATATTGATGAGGATGCTAACTTGGCGAGATGAATGTTGACGTGACACACTGGTTCTAACATGGGATAAAAAAAAATACCAAAATAAAACATATGAAAAATTGAAGAGAACAAAATAGAACTTTAACAATTTATTTTTAATATTAATATAATAACATAATAAGGTAATAAAATATAAAAAATTAATATATTCACATCAAATATCAAATATAATTTTAAAAATAAAAAATATTAACTATTATATTAACAAACTTAAGATAATAATTGATATCAACTCAAGCCGTCATATCTTAGAACTTTGATTAATTAACAATGTACCATCACATTATATCAATTTTTAAAATATTCAAGGCTTTAGGGTGTCAATAGAACTTAAAAAATAATAACAAGAAATCCACTAACAATAAACCACATAAAATATTAAAGGGACAAGGAGCAAGGAAGATGATACCAGTGCACGAAAGACACCGTCCATCCCCAATAACCTTCTCGACTGAAAAGTGCTCAATTTTCTTCATTGTGGATGATTGTCCACCACTGTGAACACATACAAAAATGTTATTTTCACATTCCTCTCTCTCACACCTCTCTCATATTCTATTATTTTAATAATTTTTTTTGCTGATGTAGTAACCACAACTGCAATTCAACTCTTCCCTTATTTTTCCCATTCCCAAATCCCACAACTTCTTGTCATTTTCCCTCCCATCTCCAGTGTTGCCGGCCATCCACCCTTCCTATAGCGTTCATCTTCGATGACGCCGTCTGTGAGCAATATTCCAGGTATCGTCTTTGATACCACAGGCATTGAGAGAGCCACATCAACAATGATAAGGAATCGAAAGATGCTAGCGTGGCTTGGGGAATATGAGTTTTAATCTTTTAAAATAACTATGTGAAGGAAGTCATCTACTTAGTTTTTTGTTAATTACATTACTCGTGGGTATTATTTTAGCTACATGTCATTAGTTGATTGGCTGTTAGTTTTTTCCCTGCACGCTTTAAGTGCGGGTCTTGTGCATTTTGAGAATTAAGCAATTTAAGTCTAAAACTTTTCTCCCTCTTTCTCTGCTTGGAGGTGGACTCCTCGAATCGTGCAATTTATATTGTAGCAATTTGGTGCTATCGTTGAGAGCCTACCACCATGGTTGAACAATCTAGGGCGTATGTTTCTCAAGCGTTGAAAGATTGCTTGAACAAAATTGCTTCTTATGATGAATAGCTGAATTCGTTTGGTGCTCTGTTGAATAAAATCAGTTTGAAGCTTACTTTGGTGGAAGGTCGTTTTGAACAAAATACCATGAATCCGATGATGGAGGTTTCTGGGAATTCATCTTCGTCATTAGTACAAATAGATGGAGGATTAACGGAGGGAGGTTCTCTGATCCAACCTCTTAAATCCCTCAAATTAGATGTTCCAAGGTTTGATGGTCAAGATCCTCATGGTTGGATCTTTAAAGTGATACAATTCTTCGACTGTCATGTAACATCATATCATCAGATATTAGTGATTTCTTCTTTCCACATGGACGGAGAAGCTTTCCACGAAATTAACTGCTGCTGAAATGTTGGAAAGAGAGAAAATGGCCTCTGTTTTAATTGTGACGAAAAGTTTAGGAAGGGACACAGGAGCAAGGCTAAATTGTTTGTATTAATGCTTGAGGATGAAGATAGCTCAGAAACAAAGCCGATTGTAATATAGAAAAATTATGAGAAACGAGAATCAGTCGAGGAAGAATCACCACCTGCTATAAGTTTTCACGCGATAACAGGACAGAATTATCTTAGAACGTTAAGGCTTAATGGCTAGGTAGGTGGTCAAGAAGTGCAAATTCTAATTGACGGAGGTTCCGCCCATAGTTTCATACAAGAGCGTTTAGTTCAGCACCTTCGCATACCCATTTTACCTTCAAAACATTTTTCTGTTATGGCAAGAAATGGAGAATCGATGGCATGTACTGGGCAATGTCTTCAACCGCCAGTATAGGTACAAAGTCATGCATTCAAGGTTGATTTCCATGTGTTACCCATCCGTGGGACTGACTTGGTGCTAGGTGTACAGTGGTTGGAACTACTTGGCCTAGTAGTTATGGACTATAAAAACTTGACTATGGCTTTCAAATGGAAAGGTCACCATGTTGAATTAAATGGTGATTCACCCCTGGTCCTGGCTCTTATTCAATGTAACCAGTAAATAAGAATGTGCTCCATAAATGCCATTAACTACTGTTATCAGTTGACAACTATTGAACAAGGTGAAGATGAATTCCAAAAGACTTTATCTACACTCGATGTTGAGGTGCAACAAGTAATACTCAGTAACAAGGCTGTATTTGAGAAACCTGAGGAGTTACCTCCTCATCGAATTCATGACCACCAAATTCATTTAAAACCGGGATGTAATCCTATCAGTGTTCATCCTTATCACTATCCACATTATCAAAAGGCTGAAATGGAAAAATTGGTGGATGAAATGTTGCCATCTGGTGTGATCCGAGCCCATAGAAGTCCTTATTCATCACATGTCCTCCATGTTAAGAAGAAGGATGGTACTTGGAGGTTTTATGTTGAATACAGAGCGCTTAATCAAATTATAGTGGCTAATAAATTTCTTATTCTCACTATAGATGAGTTATTTGACGAGCTATATGGTGCAATGGTATTTTTGAAGATGGACTTGCATGCTGGTTATCATCAAATATGCATGGACCTGCAAACATATATAACATCGCATTTCGCACTCATGAAGGACGCTACGAATTCGTAGTAATGCCTTTTGGGCTGATGTTAACAAATAAAGGTTAAATCATGTGAAGCCACATCTATGAAGTCAACTCTGCTTCCTCTGAACACTTTGTCTTGTTCTGATGTTGCATGCTCCCTTGTCACCTGCTGAATACTTTTGTCCGTTGTACTCTTGTTGCTTTATTTCCTTTGTTAGCTCTTACTGGAGTTTATTTGTATATGTTGTTCTTTTACCCTTGTTTTTTGTTTCTTTTTTTAGCCTCTAGCCAGCTGTAATCTTTTGTTTCTTTTCTTTTCCTTGTTGTATATATTTCTTCCTTTTTCTTCCTGTTGTAATGTAATCTTGTATGAATTAATACAAAGCAGCATTCCCAAATATTCTCTTTGTTGTTTTATCTTTGCTTAGCTTTTCTTATATGGTATCAGAACCTGCAATGGCCGTTGATCAAATCCCTCCTCCTTCAACTGTTAGCTCAGTTTCAACATCCTCTCCAAATCCAAATACCTCTCCTGTTCCAACACTAACTCCACCAACTCCTCATGATCCATCTCACCCAACTAGTCCATACTACATTGGGATGAATAATGGTACAAGAGCTCTGCTAGTGACTCATCCCTTAGATGTTAATAACTACCATTCATGGGCACGATCCATGAGAAGAGCATTAAGGATAAAAAACAAACTCGGCTTCATTGATGGAACTCTCTATGAACCTACCAACCCTGATGACCCTTTAATGGAACATTGGTTGAGGTACAATGACATTGTCATTACCTGACTGCAGAACCCAATGGTTGGAGATATTAAGAGCAGTATTGTCTATGCAGAGATTGCCCACCAACTTTGGCAAGAACTTGAGCAAAGATTTGCTCAGCAAAATGCCCCTCAGATATATGAAATTAAGCAATGAATTACACCCTTGTGCAGAACCAAGACTCTGTCAACATATATTTTTCAAAACTCAAAACCTTGTTGGATGAGTTACTTAACTATAAATCTGTTCCTAATTGCACCTGTGGCTGCCTAAAAGTTATAGCCCAGCATCAGCAACGCGATTGGGTGATGAAGTTCCTCATGGGACTGAATGAATCTTTTAAAGGCATTAAAGCTCAAGTTCTTCTTATCAAACCCTTTCCTAGTTTGAATGAAGTTTAGTCCATCATTCAGCAAGAAGAAAAGCGCAGGGAAATCTCTTTTGATGGGATAGTCAATGCATCTATGGCCCTTCTTACTAGAGGCAATCTTAAAGATAGTGCTAAACAAAACTCCTCCAGGAAAGACAAGTATTACTGCACCCACTGTAAGATGTTAGGCCATTCCCTTGAAAGATGTTTCAGAGCCAACCCCAAACCCACCTGCGCACAGTGCCTAATTCCTAGGCACATAGCTGATAAATGCTATAAATTGCATGGCTATCCCTCAAGTAACAGGTCTGATGGTAAATACAAACAACCTGCTACAGCTGCCAACCAGGTCTCAACCATCACTAACCCTGACCAAGAAGGAGATAAAGAATCTGTCACTTTAACTCCAGAGCAATACTCACAATTTCTGATGCTTTTCAAATCATCCACCACCAATTCTTCAGCTAATGATGCTCAATCTTATCATCCATCTACTTCTAACTCAAACACCCCTCAAATGACTGGTATGCCTTTCTGCCTTTTTACTTATAGCACCAAAACTCTAGGTACTTTGACTTCTACCCTCTGGATCCTTGATACATGAGCAACATATCACATGATTTGTTCCACTCACTTCTTTACTACTATTGATTCACCAGTTTCATATTCTGTTGCTCTTCCTAATGGAGCAAGTGCCTCTGTCACTCACATTGGAACTGTTAAGTTGAATGACTTCATTACTCTAAAAAATGTCATTTGTGTTCCCTCTTTCTCATACAATCTCATTTTAGCCAAACAACTTACTAAGGAATCTAATTGCTGTCTCATTTTCTTTTATGAATTTTGTTACATTCAGGACCTTTCCACCTGGTCAACGACTAGAATAGGTGAAGTGAGAGATGGCTTGTACCACTTCCAGAAGAAGACAGTTGCTCCTTCAACCTTGACTCATTTTTTGCATCAGTTTAACCATCATGCACCTACTACTGCTTCTATTGTTTGCAGTGACAACACCTTTGACCTTTGGCATTGTAGACTTGGTCACTCTTCCTACTTTAGACCACTTTTGGATAATGACTCTTCCATACCTCAGGACTTTACCCACCAGCCTTATCTTATATGTCCATTAGTTAAACTGCACAAACTACCATGTCACGCCTCGAAATTTAGAAGCGTGACCGGCGTAGGGAGCCACCTGGCCACCTACTAGCCTACTCTATGACGTCATGCAATGTAATTCAAAATAACTCAAATAAAAATTCAACCAATTGATAAGCTAAGTAATCAAAAATAAATTAAATAGGAAATTATCAATGTCATTTTCTTTTTATAAAAATTGGGCAGAGTTTCCCTTGAAATGTGGACATTCCAGGGTATAACCCACAACCAAAATGGATGGAAAATTCCACCATACAGAGTTCCCATAGACTCCAGGTTACAAGCAAACAAAATCAGTAATATCAACTAGTCCAATTTAGTTCCTATCTACAGAACATAGCTGAACACAAAAATGAATCGATGCACTTCCTAGCCAACATGTCCACGTGCCTTCTCAAAACACTCCACCAACAAAAGATTGCCTACCACAACTAGATGGCAGGCTCAGTAGAATGTGGAGGCTCTGAAGTTTTAGTACCTGCAGCTTGATCTGAAAAAAAAAATGAAAGAGTGGAATGAGTCACAAAGACTCAGTGAGCTGAAGCTTTCTATCAATCCCACATATAGAAACTACATGACGGTTATGGAATCATAAAATTTGAAGAGAAACAATGTGTGGAGAAAAGAGCCTTAGGGATGGACTTGGGACAATATACATATTATATTTTAGGGATCAAAATTTCTCCTAAGGAAAAATAATCTAAATGATATAGTCCATCCTTAAAAATGATTATTTAGAACTCCTTAAATTATCTTAAAGCACATACACATATATACAATGAGACGAAAAGCCATAAAAATATACTTTTAAATAATAAGAGCTAACTAAAGATTTTGGGAATTAATAAAATTTAATATACAAGGGTAGATGGACCCAATAATTCTTCTCATAGGTAACTCTTGCTCATGAGACAATGTACCATATGCATCCAGAGTAATCTCACAGATGAATTAATCATATGCCCGTTCCAATGGTATACCTTATACCTCCCAGAGATAGTCCATGGACAATTAATACTAGGTGACAACTTACCCTTTTTGCCAAACCGCATTATACCTTTCATTGGGGAAACTTTGAGGAATACCTGATCACCTATTTGAAATTCAAGCTCCCTTCGTCTTTTATCTGCATAGGATTTTTACTGACTTCGAGCGGCTAACAATTTTTCTCTAATATTTTTCACCTTTTCAACTGCATCCAATACCAAGTTGGGTCCAAGTAATTTGGTTTCTCCTGTCTCAAACCATCCTAAAGGAGACCTACACTTTCGACCATACAAAGCTTCAAAGGGGGCCATTTGGATGCTTGAATGATAACTATTATTGTACGTAAATTCAATGAGTGATAAATATTTCTCCCAACTGCCTTCAAATTCTAGCACACAAGCCCTATCTTATAATACTTGAATTGTTCTTTCAAACTGACCGTCTGTTTGAGGGTGAAAGGCGGTACTGAAATGTAACTGAGAAGCCAATGCTTCTTGAAATGATTTCCAAAAACGAGCGGTGAATTGAGTACCCCGGTCAGAAATAATTGATAAGGGTACACCATGCAAAGATACAATTCTATCTAAATATAATTGAGTCTACTGAGCGGTTGAATATGTGGTCTTAATAGGTAAGAAATGGGCACACTTTGTAAGTCGATCTACAATTACCCAAATGGAGTCAAAACCCTTAGGAGTCTTTGGCAAACCAGAGAGGAAGTCCATCGTAATTTTCTCCCATTTCCATTCTGGAATAGACAAATTCTGGTGCAACCCTACAGGTTTTTGATGTTCTGCTTTAACCTGTTGACATGTTAAACAACGAGAAACATGTTCGGTTATATCTTTCTTCATACCATCCCACCAATAATGATTTTTCAGATCATGATACATTTTATTGCTTCCTGTATGTATGGTATATGAAGATGAATGGGCATAATGCATGACTTACTTCCTTAATTTATCCAACTCAGGTACCCATAATCGACCTTGATAGAATATAATCCCTTGATCATTTTTTGAAAGGTTTACATCAGTCCTTGACTCAATTCTTTTCACTAATTTGTCTCTACCAGTATCTCGTACTTGAGCATCCTTAATCTGGTCTACCAAGGGAGGCTGGATATGCACATTGGCAACTAATGCACCTGACTTCGCTATATATAACTCTACACCATTGTTTTCTAATCCTTGGAGTTCATAAATCAATGGTCTACATTTTACGTTAATGTGAGCCAGACTACCACCAGACTTCCTACTAAGGGCATCTGCCACAACTTTTGCTTTGCCTGGATGATAAAGAATGGAGCAATCATAATCCTTGATTAACTCCATCCATCGACGTTGTCTCAAGTTCAAGTCTTTCTGTTCAAAGATATACTTCAAACTTTTATGATCTGAATAAATTTCACATGATTCTCCATAAAGGTAGTGTCGCCAAATCTTCAAAGCAAAAACCACTGCTGCCATTTCAATGTCATGGGTAGGGTAATTTTGTTCATGTTTTTTGAGTTGTCTTAAGGCATAGGCTATCACCTTGCCTTTTTGCATCAATACACAACCTAAACCCATGCGGGATGCATCACAATAGATTACATAACCACAACTATTCTCTGGTAGGGCTAATACTGGAGCGGTAGTTAAACACTCCTTAAGTTTTTGAAAACTATTTTCACAATCAGATGACCATTCGAATCGTACATTCTTTATTTGCCAACTCAAATACTTTTTTTTTTTATTAATAAAATTCCAATAATGTACAAATGTTTAGATGCCACGTAGGGCATTACATGCCATTTCCTTCTAGAGATCACAAATCCCAAAAGTGTTTTGAATTAGTGCAGTGTGACGTTTGGGGACCATGTAATGAGTCAAGCTATGATGACTTTAGATATTTTTTAACTCTTGTAGATGATTTTAGCAACTGTACTTGGACTTATCTATTGAAATCCAAATATGATGCCTCTTCTACTTTGCAAGATTTTTACACTTTGATTGAGATTCAATTTGCTACCAAAACTAAAATCATTCATAGTGATAATGGGGGGGAATTTGCCATGAAAGATTTCTATCTTAAAAAGGGAGTCATTCATCAAAGAACTTGTGTTGAAACACCTTAGCAAAATGCCATAGTTGAAAGAAATCATCAATATATTTTAAATGTGGCAAGGGCAATAAAGCTTCAAAGTCATCTCCCTCTAAAATATTGGAGTGATTGTGTCCTTGCAGCTGTTTATCTTATAAATAGGACTCCTTCTCAATTGTTAAAGAACAAAACTCCCTTTGAAATCCTTTTTAACATTAAGCCTTCCTATTTTCAACTTAAAGTTTTTGGATGCCTTGCTTTTGCCACTACCCTTGTGAATGGCAGACACAAATTTGATCCTAAAGGAAGACAATGTGTCTTCCTAGGATACCCTTTTGGAATAAAGGGTTACAAACTTTTAGATTTAGAAATAAAAAAAAAATCTTCATTTCTCGTAATGTTGTCTTTCATGAGACAATCTTCCCTTTCAAAGGTAACTATCTTTCTCTTGACCATCACAACCTCAATCTTCATGATTCTGTTACCACCATTCCTTCTTTAGACCTTTCTAATGACCATATACCACCCTTTATACATAGTAATCCCAATAATTCCAATTCACATCATTATGATTTTGCTATTTCTCCTTTGACTGCTAAAAATTCTAACCCTACAAAAGCATCCAACCAACATGATCTTTCTAATTCTGCTAGTTCTCCTTACCTTTCTCACTACCTTGTCGGTCCACCATAATCAAGAAAGCTCCCTCTCACCTACAAGATTTTGTTTGCTAGCAAGTCAGTCTCCTTCACCCATATCAGCAGTTGACAACACAACAGTACATTCCTCCTTCAGGTAAGCCATTTCCTCTTCATCAATGCATGACTTATGATAGACTATCTGCACCACACAAAGCCTTTGTCACATCCATCACCAATGAAACAGAACCTGAAACCTACTAGAAGGCTTCCCAATCTCCTAATTGGTGCCTCGCCATGCAAAATGAAATTAAGGCCCTTGAATTGAATGGCACCTAGACAGTAGTTGATTTACCCCCTGATAAAGTGGCAATAGCCTGTAGATGGGTTTATAAGATTAAATTCAAAGCAGGTGGCACAATTGAGAGGTTTAAGGCTAGGTTGGTGGCCAAAGGCTACACTTAACAAGATGGTCTTGACTATCATGAGACCTTCTCCCCAATAGCAAAACTTGTGACAGTTAGAACTCTCTTGGCTGTGGCAGCAGTGAAAGGTTGGCATTTACATCGATGTAAATAATGCCTTCCTACATGGAGATCTAGAGGAGGAAATATACATGCAAATGCCTCATGGATATGGTGATAAACAGCAAGTATGTAGATTGAAGAAAAGTTTATATGGTTTGAAGCAAGCTTCACAACAGTGGTACTCAAAATTTTCCAATTTTCTTGCCCAACACAACTTCATTCAATCTAAAGCTGATTATAGTTTGTTCACCAAAATAAAAGGTACTTCTTTTACAGCTATCCTTGTATATGTGGATGACATTGTTGTTGCTAGTAATTGCATGACCACAGTAAACCAACTCAAAGGCTCACTCCATGACAAATTCAAAATCAAAGATCTTGGCACTTTAAAAATTTTTCTTGGCCTTGAAGTAGCTAGAACAGACTAAGGCATCCATGTATGCCCTTGACATCCTAAAGGACTCTGGCACTATAGGATCCACACCTACCAAAATTCCCTTAGATCAAAATTTGAGATTGTCTAAGGATGAAAGTGAACTGCTTCCTTAACCTTCTCTTTACAGATGATTAATTGGTAGATTGTTGTATTTAACCATTACTAGGCTTGACCTTGCCTACTCAGTACACATGCTAAGCCAATTTATGGACACTCCTAGAATTCCTCACTTAAATGCTGTTCACAAAGTATTAAGATACCTAAAAGGAGCACCTGGTCAGGGATTATTCTATTTAACTACCTCTGCACTACAACTTAAAGGCTATTATGATTCGGATTAGGGAACTTGTCCTGATACAAGAAGGTTTGTCACCGGATACTGTGTTTTTCTTGGCTCCTCCTTAATATCTTGGAAATCAAAGAAGCAACATGTGGTTTCAAGATCCTCAGTTGAAGCTGAATACATGGCAATGGCTAATCTTAGTTGTGAATTAACTTGGCTAAGATATCTTTTTACAGATTTACATATACATCATCCTCAAGCAGCCAACCCGTTTTTCATGAAAGAACCAAACACATTGAGTTAGATTGTCATTTGATTAGGGAAAAGATCCAAGAAGGCAGCATAATCACAGAACATGTTAGCAGTCCTTTACAAATTGCTGATGCCTTAACTAAGTCTCTTAATTCTCATGTGTTTTACCAACATTTATCCAAGATGGGTGTTATGGACATATACTCTCCATCTTGCGGGGGGATGTTAACAAATAAAGGTTAAATAACGTGAAGCCACATCTATGAAGCCAATTCTGCTTCCTTTGAACACTTTGTCTTGTTCTGATGTTGCATGCTCCCTTGTCACCTACTGCATACTCTTGTCCGTTGTACTCTTGTTGCTTTATTTCCTTGGTTAGCTTTACTAGAGTTTACTTGTATATGTTGTTCTTTTACCCTTGTTTTTTGTTTCTTTTTTTAGCCTTTAGCCCACTGTAATCTTTTGGTTCTTTTCTTTTCCTTGTTGTATGTATTTCTTCCTTCTTCTTCCTGGTTGTAATGTAATTTTGTATGAATTAATACAAAGCAACATTCCCAAGTATTTTCTTTGGTGTTTTATCTTTGCTTAGCTTTTCTTATAGCTGATAAAACTCCCCCTCAACATTTCAATCAGCAATGAATCATATGCTCAAAGATTTCTGAGAAAATTTGTTGTCGTCTTCTTTAACGATATATTGGTAAAACTCATCAGGATTACTTGGAACATTTGCACTTAGTTTTGGAATGTCTGAAATGTAATCGATGGTTTGCAAAACTAAGCAAATGTCAATTTGCTTGTGACCGCATTGACTATTTAGGCCATGTGATTTCTCAAAAGGGAGTGGAACCAGAGAGTTCCAAAGTTCAAGCCATTTTATAGTGGTCAGCACCCAGGAATGTCAAACAACTTCGAAGCTTCTTGGGCTTTGCAGGCTATTGTAGACGCTTTGTCAAGAATTATGCATCTCTGGAAGCCCAATTGACATCCCTCCTACAAAAGGATTCATTTAAATAGCCTACCACAAAAAACACAGCTTGCCTACCACAAAAAACACAGCTTTCCACAATTTGAAGCAAGCTTTAACTCAAGCCCCATTATTGGCACTTCCTGACT
>JASKGM010012952.1:0-35569 GCA_034509205.1 Ceratonia siliqua
TTTATTATTTTTTATTTCTATCAAGTTTTTTTAATTATATAACTAATTCATGTTAACTAAAATCATTAATTTTAACACTTAATTAAATGGTGGGGGGTAATTTAACTAAATTATTATAGTTTATGGTGCAATGTGCTACAATTAATAGATTAGGGAGGAGATTGTAATATTAACTAAAAATTAAGGTGAAAAAGTACAAAATCCCCTAATCTTAAATACCCATATTTAAATTCATTTACTTAAAAAATATTTTAAAAATTGGCAAATTTTCCTCGTGTCAAAATATGTTTACCTAGAATCGGTTTACACAAAATCAATAAAAAAAATTCAAATAACAAATAAAGAAATGTTACTCTCACAACTCTTAAATATTCCCGGTCCAATTGGCCAGTCTAGTTGCGTATATAAAACTGGGAATTCAAGAACTAAGATCCACCCAAAAAAATTAGGTAGTTCACCGAATTCATTGGGTTTTAGAATATTTTTAAGGAAAAAAAGTATTAAACAACATCATTTCATATGATTTTTTTTTTAAAATAAAGTAAAACACTGTCTTTTTAGGGGAAGCCACTTAGGTTAATAGAGGGTACTGGTTCACGTCTTCATGAAGCCTCTGCTATAGTAAATGATTTAAGTAATGAGCGGTACAATGTGTTTAAATTTGTTTAAAATCCTTGGTTGCACCCTTAGCGTGCCTGTAACTATAGTAAATGATCCCTTATGACACTTAGGTAAGATGAATATAGACAATGTTAGTAATAATATGCCAGTATCAAAGAAGCAATTTATAGCCTCTACAAATGTTTGTGAGAAGACTAATCTTGCGTGGGAGCATTTTGTTTCAAACAAAGAAGGAAAAACCAATGTACCCCTTGTCTTTATTGTGACTCAGTATACAAGGGAGGAGGGATAAATAGAATGAAGTATTATCTTGTTGGCATACCGAGTCAAATAGCCTCTTGTAAGAAGGTTCCTCATTATGCTCGCCATCAAGTGGTGGGGATTTTGAATCAAAAGAAGTAAAGTAAAGAGACGTCGAATGAATTGAATGAAGCATTTGAAGAAATAGAAAAGGAACAAGAAGTTCAAGGAAGTATTCCTTGTCCTTCCAAGAATCAAACTAAAGCTCAAGATAAAGGAAAGAGAAAAGCAAAAGTTGATATTGGTAGTTATTTTGCTCTAAGAACAACTCTTAGTTCCCAACCAACCCTCAATAGTGTATTAGCAAGTAAAGAAACATTACATCAAGTTAATATGATAATTGGTACATGATTCTGGATGCTTGTATTCCATTTAAAACAGCTCAACCACCATATTTTCAACTAGCACTATAAGCCATTGCTGATATTGGACTAGGATTTAAAGGTTCATCTTATCATCATTTGAGGGTTAATGTATTAGGATATTGTAAGAAAGAGTGTCAATTACTTGTTGAAAGCTACCGAAGCAATTGGGTAAAAAATGGATGTACAATTACGGTTAATGGTTGGAGTGATCAATGACAGAGAATATTGATAAACTTTTTGGTATATTGTCCTGTTAGAATTGCATTTGCGACTTAGTTTTGACTCCTCCAATGTGGTGAATATACAAAATTGTATAACTTGTTTGTAGAAGTTATTGAGTGGGTGAGACCTACTAATGTTGTGCATGTAGTGATAGAAAATGCAGCCAATTATGTAGTAGCTAGCAGGTTTTATACATGAAAGATATGAGGATATTCATTGGTCACCTTGTATTGCTCATTACTTAAATCTCCTTTTGAAAGATATTGGTAGCATGTCTCATATAGCAAACCTTGCATCATAGGCTTCAAAAGTGACCATTTTTATTTACAATCATATGATATTTTTCTCTTAGCTTAGGAGAAGACCTGGTTGGATAAAGATTGTGCATCTTGGAGTAACTCAGTTTACTACTACTTTTATCACATTGAAAAGCTTCTATGATCATAAGAACCACTTGCAAGCTTTAGTGATAGATAAGAACTTTACAAGTCATAAGTTGGGAATGAGTGCAACTAGAAAACTTGTTAGGGCTATAATATGGAATAATGAATTTTGGAATGATTGCTTCCTAATTGTTCAAGTTGTGGCTCCCATTATTAAGTTGTTAAGAATTGTAGATGTTAATAAACCTTCTTTGGGTTATGTTTATGATGGTAAGCAAATGACTATGAATGCAATAAAGAAGATGTTTATGAACAAGAGAAGATTGTACTTGCTTTATACTCAACTCATTAAGGGTCGATGGCATAAGCCCTTGAAACCTGATCTTCATGCAACATCTTACTTTTTTAATCTTGCATTCTTTTATAATGAATTTTTTTTTAGAAGAATAGGATCCTACACCGACTTCTTGATTTGCTTGATATAAAAAGCATTTGTAGTGATTCAATGAAAGCATTAAAGGACATACAAGTGTATTGAGATCTCTAAGGCCATTTTGGTCGGCCAACTACTCTCAAGGCAGCAAAGACAATGAAACTTGGTAAGGAATAATTCATTAATTTGTTCTTCACAAATTTAAACAATTACAAATGTTCTCTTTGTTTGTACTTTAAAAAATATATTATAGTGATTATGTTTGGTCATATATGTAGATGAATGGTGGAAATTGTTTGGTATCAATGCTCCATTTTTAAGACAAATAATCATTTGTATACTTAATCAAATAGCTTCTTCTTCAGGATGTGAGCGAAATTGGATCTTCTTTGAATGTATCCATACAAAGAAAAGGAATATACTAGAGCATCAAAGACTTAGTGATCATGTGTATGTTACTTGTAACTTGCGTTTGAAAAACTTGTATAAATAATTAAATATACTCGAGAGTCATTCCTACTTATATTCTTTATTTACTTATTTAGCATAATTATATTTGATATTTACTCAAATATTTTGTTTTGGGTTACATTACAAAACTAGAACTTATGATCTAGTTGACTATAAATGCATTGACACGCTTGATTTTTGGACTATTGAAGAAGAATCACCAAGGTTTCACAATGATGATGCCAATATTGATAATGATATCTATGAAGAAAATGCAATTCCAATAATTGGTGAACCTTCAGGACAAAATTATGGTAAATAATCCAATATCCTTAATATTTGATTTTATATTATGTAAAAGTCTCAAGTATTATTTTAATATATGATATCATAATTAACTTTGGTACTTTGCTTGTTATTTAATTAGGTGAGAAAGATATGGATGTTCCAGAACAACCTTGTGTGGATTTGGAATCAATTGATGATCTTGATGATGATAGTGATTTTGATGGTGATGTTGGTTCCATCACTACAAAAAGAGGGCTATCTGAGGCAGAAGAAATTCCACCTCTAATAGAGACAAAAATTGAATTAATTTTGAAAAAATGAAAATAATTGTGGGAAAACTGTTAGAAAAATATAGAGACAGAATTTGAGGCAAAACTTTTCTGTCTCAAACTGTTCCACCTTAAGCATGTCAATGCTTCTAAGGAGACGGATTCTAAAAATTTCTAATCCCTTTTCTTTCTTTCTTTTTTCAGTAGAGGGGGAATTAGAGGCGGATTTTTTCTTCCTCAAACTTTTTTAAATTTAAATTTCCACTCAGTTAGTCACTTAAATAAAAAAATTTTAACTTTACCTATTAGACTCAGTGATGATGCCCTCCTTGTAGCTCGATCCCTCCATCGCGAACCCTAGCTTTAACCACCTCGGTGCAACACCAGTCATCGTTAACCCACATCGTTGCAACACCAATAATCCCTCTCGCCAGTTGATGGTAAACCTTTCAGCAGAAGCCCTCTGTCGCAGTGACGAATTGCCCAAGTTCTTTCTAAACTTCATGTCTCCTACCATTCTGTTCTTTCTAGGTTAAAGGTAAAATATGAGGGTTTTCTCTTTTATTCTTTTGGCTCATGGTTATCTAAATTGGGTTTCTATTTTGTTTCTTTTGGGTCAATGTTGACTGATTCTATTTTGGCATACATGGCTCAATGTTAACTGGTTCCCCATTCCCCAATTCATTGTCCCAAAATTATTTTAAAGTTTATGCTTACTCACATAAACTTAATTAAATGGGCATGTGAGGTCCAATAGTTGATTAATTGTGGAACCCTTTTATTTGTTTATTATGGAAGAGGAATTGGGCAAAGGGAATCTATGAACTGGAGCTTTATTTGTTATGACTGGTTTTAATGGTTTAGCACTTAGCAGTAAGAGGGAAAGCAAAAATCATGTGGACATGCAATATGTCTTTTGTAGTTGATGAAATTTAGAAGGAGAGGAATGCCAGAATCGTTAATGGAAGGTTTTAGAACCTTAGTGCCTCCCTGTGGGATACAACTATTCATTTGTGCCTGTAGTGCCTCACCCTTGGTGTTTTAGGGATCTTTGTACCACTAATACTCAGAAGGATTGGTATTTTAGGGATATAACTTTCTTGCAATGACAAATTTTCCAATGTAACAATTTTTTTTTTAACTTTCAATGCTCATGTCACAGCTGGACAGGCTGGACCTAATCGTGGATTTCAACTTTAGAATTTTTTCTCAATAAGAATATTCACTGTCTACTACGCAAGTAGGTGTTAGATACTTAGATTTTTCTTTTTCAACTATAAAAGAAAAATTTTATTTAAGGAGAAGAAAGGAAAGTTTCAAGATAGGGGACAAGCATTCTTGTACAGGAATAACTACTTAACAATAATCCAATTGATTAGCAGTAAGTTCAAATAATTGCTAAAAGTAGAACTACCATAAATGGGTCCAGGCAGGCAGCTTTAGCAAAAATACTTAGTGGAAGGATCAAGTAGCAATCTTTAAAAATTATGGATAAATATCATATTGCAGAGTATACTTTTCATCTGAGTGTGATTAATATCATATTGCAGAGTAAACTTGGTGCTGAAAGGAGCCAAAATCATGCCAGATTCATCCTGCATTTTTTTTAGGTGATTAGTATCATATTACATACAAACGTTGTTTACATGCATTTTATTAATTTACAAATTTTATACAAATAATTAAAGTGAGCATATTTAAATTTGATAAAATTAAGCAGGGTGACTAATTCAGATACAATAAACAACAATAATTTATGTATTACTTCTAAATAAAAGTTTTATAAATATCATTATTTATTATTAGTAAAAGAGGCAATCGATCATCGGTATTTATAATAAAGCTCAAATTATACAACTTTATAAAAGCATATTAAAAGCCATATAATATGAAACTTAATATTGTGAAATCTACAAATGCTGAAAGTTTCAAAAATAAACGAAAAAACTTAGAAAATGTTAAAAACTTATAGTGAAGATTTTAAATAATTAAAAATATGCAATTAAATTTAAACTTATAAATAAAGCAGGTCAATTATGAGCTACCTTGAACTTGTCTGACTAATCCGACTAAGCTTGTCTGTTTTGATATTGCTGGTAGCCCAACCAACTGGAAAAAAAAGAATTGGAAGAATTAAAAGAGCGAACAACACCTAACACAGTTGGTAGATTAATTTGAAAATCAATATCATTTTGTAAAGTAAGATTGGTAATTTCATTTGCAGATTTCAATATCATTAATTTTGTAAAATAAGATTGGTAATTTCATGATATTAGGGCTTATTCCTGCAGTAGTTTAAGCTAATTCAGAAACATCTCTTCCAGAGATTATATCCTCATAGTGGCCTCCTCCAAAAGTACTTCTTCAAGTTTTGTGAAGAAGTATAAGTCATTCAAGGAAACATGCTTGCTAGCTTTCATCTTTTGCTTTTTTATTACATTGGAATTTCAAAAGAATCCTCCAGCATCTTCAATCAACATTATAGAATCTCAATTCCCTCTTTCTTTATTTCCAAATCAACTCCCGCCACCACCCACCATAATTAAACATATACTCAGTTGCTTTATCCTCCATTATTAGAGTAGACTATGTCATTTTCCTCGTATTTCATTATAAATGAGTAATTAATTTAATACTTAAAATTTATATATTAAAATACAATTCAATATCTCAATTTACCAACAATATTCACTTTTGACTCATATCCTTGTCATGATATGGGAGTTGTTCACAGATATATCAAACCTGAGAATATTCTACTCACTGTATTAAGAATTGATCACAAATATATCACCCTTTTTTTCTAATCTAGGCTCAGCCATGGCCTTAAGCAAGTTCTTTTCCTCGATAACTGTGATCCTATCTTCTCTCATATTAATTTTGTTGTTCTTAGTTCTAACTTAAAATTATTACCTTCCTTTATCTTAATGTTGGGATTGATATGTCTTTCATTTTTTGATAACCCAGACTATTAGTTCATTGGGTTACTTGCTTGATGCCTATTTCTAACTATAGGATTTAGATTAGAATGGGATGCTTCCCTTTCTTCCCGTTTTTACGGTGCTAGAATTTGAATGCCAAATGAGAGATTTTTGTTGCTGTTTTCATACATATTCAAACATGATGAAAAAGGGAAAGGAATATTACAGTGACAAGCTTCATGTATTGAGGTTGGATTGGCAATTCCTTTGGAGCTTCCATAGTATAAATCTTGGTATGTTTAATTGAATTCAGTTGGTCGAAGTGATTGTGATTGGTTAAAATGTGAAATGTTCTTAGTCACTCATTATTTTGAAACCTCTGTAGGAGCTTTCAAATTGGTTGTGATTCACATCTATCAATTATAGAGCACTGTGGGTTTTGTGGGCACATGCCTTTGTGTGCTTACAAGTTTGTTGAGAGCAATATGACTAGTTGTATATATGTATTACAAAATTAAGAAGAAAAAAAAATTAGATAAATGTGGCTTTCATGGTTTACTTATCGAATTTTGTTAAAAAACCTAATAGAAATAAAGTACATGTGACAATTTTAGGTGCGCTGTCAATCACATATATCTGGGAAGAGCTAAAGGACCACTTCACTTTATTGTGATTATGCATTGCAAGAATTGATAATTAATCTACAGTAGAATGCTTCTTATGGTGCTTAAACTATTTGTTAATTATTCTTGGGTATGTTGAAGTATGTTTAGGTATAGGGATTGAATGCTTAAACTGTATAACCCTCCTCTGAGATTGATGTTATGCATAACCATAGCAAATTCTCAAAAACCAGTAACAATAAACTATTTGTATACTAACCTTATATTGTACTCCCTAGTCCCTCCCATTTGTCATCAAGTGTCCAACTCCCAAAGCCAGAGTTGGAGTTGGTTACTGTAAAAGAGTAAGAGAAAATAGGAATGGGACTTAATAGTCAGGACTCTAGTGTGTCTATTTATAATAAAATAGAAGGTTACAACTACGTTAATCCTCGTAAGCCCAAGCCCATTAGGGAAACAGTTAGAACACACATGATACAAATAATTCATAACACTCCTCCTCAAGCTAGAACATATATATCAAACATGCCCTGCTTGTTACAAATGTATTGGACCTTGGCTCCTTTAAGTGACTTGGTAAAGACAACAGCAAGTTGTTCTCCAGTTTTCACATAGTTCATGGATATCTGGCCACGTTGGATCATTTCTCATATAAAGTGACAATCAGCCTCTATATGCTTCGTCCTTTCATGGAAGACTAGATTTGAGGCAATATGAGTAGCCGCCTGATTATCATACTATAACTTCATAGGGCCTACACTTTTAAAACTAATCTCATCCAACAATTGAACTATCCATAGAAGTTCACAAGTAGCCTGAGCCATAGCCTGGTATTCGGATTCTACACTCAATTGTGCCATCACATGTTGCTTCTTACTTTTCCATGATACTAGATTTCCGCCCATAAAGACACAATACCCATATGTGGATCTCCTGTTAATTGGTGACCCAGCCCAATCTGTATCAGAAAAGCCTTCAATTCTACAATGCCCAAGATCCCTATAAAGGATTCCTCATCCGGGCGCATTCTTCAGATACCTCAAAATACCTTGCACAGCATCCCAGTGAGCAGTACGAAGGGATGCCATGAACTGACTTACAATACTTACCATAAATGAGATGTTAGGATGAGTGACCGTGAGGTAGTTCAACTTTCTGACTAGCCTCTTATATCTGTCTGGATCAGTCAATAATTCACCATCATCTGTTGTGAGTTTCAAATTTGGAGTCATAGGAGTTTCACTCAGTTTGGCTCCAAGTAATCCTGCCTCAATCAACAAATCCAAGACATATTTCCTCTTTGACAAGAGGATACCTTTCTTACTGTGACTCACTTCAATCCCCAAAAAGTATTTTAGGTAACCTAAGTCTTTAGCTTGAAATTTGGATTGAAGAGAGTGCTTAAGTGCATCAATACCAGACTTGTCACTCCCCGTGCTTACAATATCATCCACATATACCACCATCATAATATATCTAGCACTTGAAGTTCAGTAGAACATGGAGTGGTCATAACTACTCCTGTGTAAGCTAAATTAAAGAATCACCTCACTCAACTTGCCAAACCAAGCTCGAGGGGATTGTTTTAACCCATACAATGATTTTTGTAATTGACAGACTTTACCAATCTTTCCCTGAGCAACAAACCCTGGTGGTTGCTCCATATAGACCTCCTCCTAGAGATCACCATGTAGAAAGTCATTCTTAACATCCAACTAATGAAGGGGCCAGTGGTGAGCAGCAACTAAAGAGATAAATAACTAAACAAAGGCTAATTTGGCAACAGAAGAAAGCATCTCATCATAATCATCCCCATAAGTCTAAGCATAGCCCTTGGTGACTAGACGGGCCTTAAGGCAAGCAACGAAGACATCAGGATGAACCTTCATGGTGTAAACCCATTTACAGCCCACAACCTGTTTTCTAGAGGGAAGAGATACCAGGTCCCAAGTATGATTATGAACAAGAGCGGACACTTCCTCCTTCATAGCAGAGATCTAGCCCTCATGAGTAAAAGCTTCCTCCATAGTAGTAGGGATAGGAACAAAAGCAAGGGAGGCAACAAAATGTTAAGGAGCAGAAGATAATTGGTCAATACAAACAAAGGAGGAAATGGGGTAGGTGTAAGAGCGTTTACATTTTCTCAAAGTAATTGGGAGATTAAGAATAGGATTTGGAGGCGAGGCTGGTGGTAGTGATAGGGATTCATGAGTCTCTGGTGGCACGGCCACTACATGTTATAGTATAGGAGGGGGAAGTTCCAGGCAAGTGAAGGCAATGGGAATAGACCTGAAGAGATGAAGGGGGTAGGACTGGGTGCTCAGGAAAAGACTCAATAGAATGAACCTTATAGGTGAGGAAGTCATCAATGGAGGTATAGGACACATGCTGAGTAAATGAGAATGGGGTAGATTCAAAGAAGGTAACAACGAAAGAGACAACATAACGACCTAAGTCAGGAGAGAAACACCGATATCTCTTATAAGACAAAGAAAACCCAAGAAAAAGACATTTCAAGGAACGAGAATATAGTTTGGACAGACTAGGATGCATATATGGACAATGCAAGTACAACTAAAGATACGAGGCTGAAGAGGAAACAAATGGTGGGAGGAAAGAAAAATGGAGTAGGGAGACTGACCACCCAACACAGAGGAAATCAAATGGTTAATTAAAAAGCACACAATAGAGACAACATCACCCAAAAAATTTTAGGAACCTATATGCAGAACAAGAAAGCATGAGCAACCTCTATCAAATGTCGATTCTTACATTCGACAACCCTATTCTGTTGAGGAGTAACACTACAAGAGGAATGATGTAAAATACCATGTTGAGTCAAGAATGAAGTAAAGGATGATGAAAAATATTCTTTAGCATTATCACTGTGCAAAACTTTGATTGAGACATTAAATTTTGTGCATATTTCTCAATGAAAAGCAGAAAATATTGAAAACACCTCAAAATGATTCTTTATTAAATAAATGCAAGTTGTTCAAGAATAATCATCAACAAAGGTAATAAAGTAACAAAAACCAGTTTTGGACACAACCAGACAAGGTCCTTAAATATCTGAATGAACAATATCAAAAGAAGCTAAAGCTTATTTATTGACACATGGAGGGTACGACACCTGACAATGCTTAGCAAATTAACAAGACTCACATTCTCATTGAGACATCAACTCAAGACTGGGACATAATTGCTTTAGAACTAGAAGTGAAGGATGACTAAGCCAACAATGAAGATCTAATGGCGAAGTTGTACTGGAGCAAGCTATGGAAGGTGGTGATGGGCACTCTACAATGTACAGACCATTTAATTCTTGGCCTCTGCCAATAATTCACCTCGTTCTAAGACCCTGAAACACACAATAGTTAGGGAAAATTTCAATACTACGGTGAAGAGCCTGAGTAATTTGACTCACAAAAATCAAATTAAATGATAATTTAGACAAGTAAAATACATTGGACAAAGATATGGATGATGAAGGGTTAGCTATACCGCTACCAAGAATAGGGGCCAATGAACCATCAACAAAAGTAACCTTAGGTAATCAAGAAGAAGGGGAAAATGAGTTTAGAATACCTGTATTACTAGTCATGTCATCGGTAGCACCCGAGTTAATGACACAACCGTTGAGAGTAGATGAGAGACAAGAAGTGGAAGTATATGTCTGAACAACATGGGCAGATGCCTGAGCAAAGGCTTGTGTAGCTTATAGCTGAGTGTACTGAGCATACTCATTGGTAATTAATGTATACGTCTTAGTTTTTCCCCCTTGATTAGTCTCGGAAACCACTTTATTGGTCACTCGTTGCTGTTTAGCAAGAAGTTTAGGACAATTGCATTTCATGTGGCCATGCTGCTTATAATAGTTGAACGTAATGAAAGAATCACTAGAGTTTCGCCCCTTAGTCAGGCCAACTTAGAAACTGCCCTGACCACCACGGTTGCTAGTTCCCATAAAAGCAGAAGAATCATCTTGACTAAGCACCAATCAAGACGACTCCTGATTCATCTTGAGAAGACGAAAATATACATCTTACAACTTGAGCTTATCAGAACCTGTTAGAATCTATGATTTGGTTGCACTATACTCATCACGCAGACTAGTAAGCAAACACATGATCAACAACTGTTCACGTTGTTCATGTATCTCCCGAACATCACTAGTAATCGGGAGTAAAGTATTCAATTCCTCAGAAACTTTCTTGAATTAAGTGAAATAGTCAGACAATGATAACTCCTTGTGATTATCCCGATAGACTTCTTGAAAAATTCCATAAGTATGAGATATATCTTCCTTCCCAGAGTATAATGAAGCAAGATATTCCCAAATGTACTTGATTGTGTCATAGTGAGTTGTGATGTCCTCTACTCGGGCATCCAAAGTCTGTCTCATTAAGCCATACATGCGCTTATCATCCCCAATCCATTTTTTTTGAATAGTCTCATCCTGTGGGATATCTTGGGTAAGGTGATCTTCCATCTCTACCCCATACATAAACATCTTAACTACTTTTCACCACTGAGGATAATTACGATATTATTCTAGTTTTCAATCGGTAATTCTAGCAGGTACTGGGATAAGTTCAGATATAAGCCATTTACTTTGACCACTAACCAAAGTAGGTAGATAAAGTTCAGAGTTCTTAGCCATGAGTTCCATCATATAGAGGAAGACACAGAACTAAAAAAGCCAAGCTAGTAATAACCAAACTAGAGAGGGACCAAAAATTATAGAGCACAAGAAGCACACACAACTAAAAGCATATTCATAAAATAACCACAGACAAATGGAACAACATACCTGAGCAATTGTCCCTGCTGCTTCTTTTTCTTTTCCTTGTCACCAATTGCTGAAAATCAGGAATTTCGGTGAAACAAACACTGTCGTCGATGCTAGCTATAATTCTGACAAAGCTGAAGGATCACTCACGCTCCAATCATAAATGGCTACGCACGACACAAGCATCCAGAAGCAAAACATGCATGACCGAGCCTTAATCACGTTACCCAATGCACCTTTGGTCACTTTCACGCAGGTAATGGGGGTTGGCCACCGGTCACCACCTTGCACAGCCATCGAACTACTGAAACACTAGCCACAATAGTTGCTGATGCATAATGGAAAGGCATGATTATTACTCTGACTAGACATCAAAGTGGTTTTGTCAGCCACGCCACTAGTAAGAGTGCCGATGAAGGGTCACTGGAGGTTTAGAGGTCTCTAGTCAGAAGAGGAATAATGGGTTTCCCTGGAGATGGAGGGTTCAGTCATGAAGAGGGAAAAAATTTGGGAGAAGATGAAATTTAAGAAATTTTTTTTTAGTAAATTAGCGTTTAAAGAGGAAAATTTAGATGGGGATCTGATACCATGTAAAAGAGTCAGAGAAAATAGGAATGAGAATTCTGACTTAATGGTCAGGACCCTAGTGTGTCTATTTATAATAAAATAGAATGTTACAACTAGGTTAACCCTAGTAAGCCCAAGTCCATTAGGGAAACAGTTAGAACACACATGATACACATAACTTATAACAGTTACATATGCTATTACAAAAAAAACAAAACAGAAGGGGTGTTTTTCAGGGTAATTAACTCCAGTTGCATCACTATTAATAAGATTGTGTTGAATCTCATGCAGTTAACTTATAGAATTTTTTTTTTTGGAAAAAACAACTTTGGCAAGAAGTCCTTGAAGCTAACTATGGCAACTGCAAGTGACAAGCTTGAGGGTTTTCGAGCAAGTAACTGAGGTAATTGCTTGTAGGCTGTCTTTAGACTTGCTTATATTTTACTTTTACTACTATGGATTTTTTAAAGTGAAAGTTTCCACAAATGTGTTTTTCTTTTGTTCTTATTTTCTTATAGTTCCTCTACACATACACTTTTTGGTATGCACACCCCCATATGCACTAATATTCACGTAGCTAATGCTTAATTCTTCAATGTTATGTAGGTTGAAGTAAACTACTACTCTTCATCATCTGCCAATTAAAATATGAGTATGTTTACTGATTTCCACATTCCCAAGTTCTACTGCTAAGCAGTGCCTCCATTTATTTTTGCATGCTTAGAATCCTTAAAGATTCATCTTCTTTGATGTTATCTAGAAATGTTGTCACAAAATTGGTTTGCCCTACATAGACTTCTATGTGTAAAACAGTGTCTTATGCTTTTGTGATCTTAGCCTCCAATCCTTGTGGGTTCTTCTTGTATGTCTTACATAGATATTTAACTTTTCTTTCAACATTGTTATGTCAAAGATTCTTGTTGATATTCCTTTTTCGTTTATTTTTGAAGATTCTCTTCTCTCTATTATTTCTCACAGGGATGATTTTATCACTCTAGAAGAGGCATATTCTATAGTGCTTGCATGTGGAGCTCGCATTTAACATAACAATCAGACTTCACCTACCCCTATTTGAATGTTGCTACCAAGCAACAAAATTCCACAATAAGTAGAAGACGTGGAAGTTTCTCCAATACTCGAGGAAGGGGGCATGGCTAATGCTTCTCCTCTCGTGGTTCTGGCCTAGGTTAATTTTAGTCTTCTTCTCATTCCAATGGTGTTACTAGTAATAATCTTTGTTGTCAACTTTGTTAAAAACTAGGACACATTGCTTCTCATTACTTCAAAAGGTTTGATCCAAAGTTGTTACCACCACCACCATGTTCAAATCCTTAAGCTAACTATGCCTCCAAACACACCCCTCCATATTCTACTAATCAATAAGGGCATGCCAACAATAATGTTTTCTTTAAGTTTCATAATTTTTTTTTTATTAAGGATTACTCGGGGAGCATTCTGTATAATGGCTACATAAGAGATAGTCTTTATTGTTTCTCGCAGCCTCTTCAGAGCCTTCTTCCTTAAGCTTTTGTTGGTGTCCATGTCTTTGTTTCTTATTGGCATCATCGTCTTAGACATACTTCATATCTGATTGTTCAACATGTGCTTGTTACAAATAAATTAACTGTTGGATCAAATAATAAACTATATAATTTCTTAAGGGTGTATTGACTAAGATCCATAAATTACCTTTTTCTACGTCTACTCATAATGTTTCTCACCCACTTGAACTTATTTAATCTTGTGTTTGCGGCCCCAGTTTAGTAATTTCAAGTTATGATTCAAGTTATTATGTGTGTTTTGTGGATACTTTTACCAAACTTATTTGGTTATTTCCTTTAAGATTGAAATTTGATGTCGAGCACTTTTTTTTATCCAATTTCAGAATTCAGTTCAATGCCATTTTGATATAAAAATTAAATTTCTTCAAACCGATTGGGGTGGTGACTACTGCCGTTTCACCAGTTATTTTCAATAATGTGGAATTCAACATCGATTAGGATACCCTTACACACATGAACAAATGGGTTCAGTTCAATGACAACATCACCAAAAAGTAAAAATGGGTTTACTTTTTTGGTAGATTCAAACCTTTCAAAACCTTGCTAGGAAGATGCTTTTCTTACATCCACTTATATTATTAATTGTCTACCCATAAAAGTCCTTCAAATTAAACTCCCTTTTGAAATGGCCTGCATCCAAAAACCAAATTATACTTTTTTGCGTGTGTTTGTATGTGCTTTCTTGCCAAATTTAAGACCCTACAATAGACACAAATTTGATTTTCAATCCAAAACATGCATTTTCATTAGTTATAGTCTCTCATATCGTGGTTACAAATGTCTTAATCTAGCAACTAGTAAGAATTTTGTTTCATACCGTGTGATCTTCAATGAGTCCTATTTCCCTTACTTATTTAACATTAATGCCAATTCTACTTTACCCTCTCCATCATGTACTTTGCCATTATCTCTTTTTGAACGACACTGTGTCATTTTACTAATACTGCAGGTGCACCCACGCCATCACCAATTGATCATTCTAACTCGGTAGAAATCTCTGCAACTTCTCCAGACGTTGTGTCTCCAGCTGATGAGATTGCCCTTGATAGGCATGCAATTCCAAATCTACTTGTTGCTATCCCTACGTCCTAGCCACTGTTCATTGCTCTCTCTATGTCCCAGCCACCCACCACTACACCTTCTCAATTGAGATGCATGATTACAAGATCTCAAACACAATCTCTCAAGCTCAAGCAAGCATTTATTGGTCTGGCTCGTTATCCATTGCTAGTGTTCTTTCTTGCATAATTAACTGATCTACCTTCTAGACCTTCATCTTATAATGAGGCTTCTAAGAACCCAAAGTGGCATCAAGCTATGGATGTAGAGTTCAATGCTCTTATAAAAACTGGTACATGGGACCTTGTTCCGCACAAACACCATGTGAATCTCATAGGCAATAAATGGGTGTCTCACATCAAGAAGCATAATGATAGTAGTATAGAGCACTTCAAAGTGTGGCTCATAGCAAAAGGCTACCACAAAACAACCTGGAGTTGATTTCACTGAAGCATTCAGCCTGTATTTAAGCTAGGGACAATTTGTCTTCTCCTCTCTCTTGCCTTCACACATGGATGGAGTATTCGTCATATTAATATCCAAAATGCATTCTTACATTAGCTCCTAGAAGAAGAAGTTTATAAGCAACCACCTCAAGGGTATATTCATCCTGATTTTCCTTCTTATATCTGTTAACTAAAGAAAGTTTGTATGACCTCATATAGGCTCCCTAGGTGTGGATCTCATGTTTAACCCAAAGAATGTAAGACCTTGGTTTCATTGGGTCCATAATAGATAATTCATTATATACTCTTCATCAAAACAACTACTCTTTATTCATTTCAATTTATGTCAATGATATTATTATTACTGGCTCTCATTTAGGTTAAATACTATACCTTATTTGGTTGCTTGCACATGATTTTCCAGTAAAAGATTTGGGCCCTTTATCATTTTTCCTTGGTGTGGAAGCTTTATATGATGGTCAAGACTTATTTCCAACTTAAAGAAAATACATTGTCGACCTCTTGCAGAAGGTCAACTTACATCAAGCAAAACCATGCTCCACACCCATGAGTACAACCACTCATTTCTCTAAATTTGAAGGGTTTGATTTTGAGGATCCCTAATTGTATCGGAGCATTGTCAGAGCTCTTCAATATCTAGGTTTCACAAGACCCTACATAGCCTTTCCCTCCACCATGTGTAATGACCCCCTATTTAAATTTTTTGGTAATATGTTTCTTAAGAAATTTCATTTATTTCTAAAACATATTTGGTTAAGAATAAACTTTTCTTATTTAATTAAGTTAAAAAAAAGATCCCCCTTTTACTTCTATGAAAAATTTTGTAATATATTGGTAATTAAGAAAATGAATAATTTTAAATATGGAAAGCAATTCCTAGAAAACCTTAAATAAAAATTTCAAAATATTTTTAGGCATTTTAGAAGATATCACGCGGCCCTTCTAGGAAATTTTATAACAAAATATAAAGGATTCCTTTTAAATTAGTAGAAGCATTTTGGTTGCAATCCTCTCAAAATATCTAAGACATTTCCAATAACAAGACATTAACCTACTTGATTTTTCTAGCAATAGCAATACATAGTCAAAACACTTCAAAATGCTTGGATATTTTTAATGACAGTACAACATATATTTGTAGTCAAATATCTAAAACTTTCTTAAGAGATTATCTTATATTTTAATATATAAAACATCCGTGGCCTTTCTAGAAGTTGTATGTTGGCAACCTACTACAATTTATATCCATTTTTCCTACCATCCGAAACTGAGTTGCTTCTAGAAAACTTTCATTCTCTTCAAGCCTTCAAGTTGTAGCAAGCTCCTTTACCTTAATTCCATTTTTGTCACACAAAAACCATCTACAAAGGGACTACACATGCTATTGAAGAACATATGAGCTACTCATTGGAAACAAATTCAATTCTTACAGTGGGATTGAAGGAAGAAGCTTAAGGTGTTGTTGTTAGTAGTTTTTCCTCCAAAGGTGTTCTCTTGGTGGAGCTAAGGCTTTTAGGTAAGGAAACTTTTGGTAATAACCATTCATTAGAATGTTGCCCTTAAGGTGTTTGCTAAAATGACACATAGAGTGCCTAGTTCTAGTCCTTAATTTAAGTAAAACTTTGATTTGTAGTATAGATTCCAATCCTTGATTATGTTGAATAAAGTGGAGAAATCACAAGGAATCTCATTTAACAATTAGCATCAATTGGATTTTTCCAACAATTAGTGAGTGGGATTCTTCTACCCTTGGATACATGTGTTTTCCTCTATAAGCTATATTTATTTTATCTATGATAATTATTTATGTTCCTCATTATTTATGCTCTTTAAATGTCTAAAAGTAATATTTCTATAAGGCTTCTATCATACTAGTTTACAAATAGATTAATGAAATATTTTTTATTTATACATATCATTTCTGTATATTTTAGATTTACAATGCATGAGCTACTTTTTTAGGATTTATGTATACTTATGAGTTATATTGAACACACAAAACTTTAAATGATTCTGATTGCTCATGTACACTTTAAAGCGTTAAGTCCCTATTTTTACATTGTTACTAAATATTCATTCCTATATGGAAGTTTCCCAATATTTTGAGGTGAACATGATGTACTTATTTGACATGGACAATTTTACAATGATGATTGAATATATGTGATTCATGAAAATTATTTTTGGGTGGATCCTTAGCTACTTCCATAAGGAAACCCTAGGTGCACCTAGCATATGGATTGTCCATGGACTACATTGGGAGGCATAAGGAGTTACATGGGATGAGTATATGTCTCGAATCCATGAGTTGAGTTCCCTCTGGATGTACATTATATCATATGTGTTACATGTTATATGAGAGAGTTTTGTATGTGAAGAACGAGTGGATCCATCCCTAAGCTATATGTTTTTCCTTCAAACAAATGCATGAAATTTCTACCAATAAGTGCATCAGTATATGGGTAAAACTATTTTGTTTACTTTATCTTATTATGTAAATAAAATAAATATACCACCTTATTTTCAATCTTGTACCCTAGGGTAGAGGTTTTTTCATCTCACTGAGTCTATGACCCATTCCCTTTATTTTTTCACCAAGTTAAATTGCAACTACTACTAAGTGGCGAATAGAGCAACATTCAGGGTTTTAGGCCATTGGATTAGGTTATGCATTGTCACTTTGTTGTGATACATTTTATTTTTCTGTGACATGACCATGGAGGTCTATTATATGCATTAAGGTGGGCCTATTCACCCAGTTTGAATTTCTATTTGTACAGTATTTAAAAATGTCTAGATTTCAGGGGGAAATGTTGCTGAATTATTATTGTTTTAAAAATTTTCCCAAGTTGTCTTCAATTATTACATGATATTTGATTCTTCTTTTCATTGTAATTTTTTCATGGTTGCATAGGAATACATGTGTAGGCTTGTAGGATGCTATCCAAGTGGTACTACCTTACGACAGTCAAGTGCCCTAAATTGGGGCATAGCACCATGTAAGTAAGTTCATACACCAACCCAAAACTACTCATTGTCAAGCCGTTTAGCGCACAGTACTTAAAACATACTGTCTCGTAAGACCTTCAATTCTCCAGTGTTTCTGATCGTTCACTTCAAGGATATAATGATACGGATTGGGCTGGTGAGAAGGATGATAGACAGAGTGTAGGGGCTTACAAACTATTGCAAGAAGTAGCACCGAATCGTAGTACAAATCTCTCTCTAACACTATAGCTAAACTTCAGTGGTTGCAATCAATATTGACTAAACTTCGAATCCTTGTCATTCATTCTCTTACAATGTGGTGTGATAATATTGGAGCCACCTATCTCTCTTCGAATATGTTGTTCCTTGCACATTCAAAACATATTGAAATAGATTTTCATTATGTTCAAGGATCAAGTTTTGGCCAAGAATTTTTTTTTTTCTCTTTACTTGGGACCAACTAACTTTCTCACCAAACCACTTCCCTTAACCCTTTTTCAACTGTTACGAGACAACCTACATGTGCAAGATTTACCCATTTGATTATGGGGGCGTATTGGAGTAAATTACGGACCACCCGATCACTAAAAGAAAAAAGGCAAATATGAGGTGAAATGTAGAGGTGGAAAAAAAATATGCCTCTAATAGAGGACGAAACAGATATAGGCCTCGAATTGTTTTTAGAAAAAATCCAAATAATTTTGAGAAAATTATAGGGAAAATATTTCTGCCTCAAAATTATCCACCTCTAAGGAGACGGAGTGTAATAAAGGATTATTTATTTTTCTTTTTAATTTTTTTACTTAACAGAGGGGGAATTAGAGGTGGATTTGGGCTGCCTCTAAATGGTTTAATTTAGAGGCGGTATTGGAAGTGGATATCGGCTGCCTCAAATTGAATTATTTTTCCCCTTTCTTTCCCATTTAGGTCATTTACACGTAATTCCCCTCGTCAAATCCCCAATTTCTTCTCCTCATTTCTCCAATCCCAAGCCCTAGCATCCCACCAGCGGCCACTCCCTTGCATCCTCAGCAAGTCACTATTGACCACCATTATGCCATCATGCCGAAGCCAATTAGTCTTCAGTCACTCTATCTTTGGTTAGTTTGAGAATATTTCAAAGTGAGTTTTCTCTAATTCTGGCCTTTTCTCCATTTATCATTTCTATCATGTTTTTGGTGGCTATCTGATTTTGATTCTGTTTCGCGAAAAGTGTATTTTGAAATGGTAGAGCGTGATATTGATGGGTTATTCATGTATTCTTGGGTGAGTGAAATTTTGGTGCTTGTCTATAATATTCAAATGCAAGAATTTACTCACAAAACGACTTTAATATTCAAATGCAAGAATTTATAGGTGCTTGTCTATCATATTCAAATTCTTGAATCTTCATTAGCAATGGGTAAAAGTTGGTGTTGCTATTGCATTTCAGAATTTGCTCGCAAAACGACTTTTACTAGCTAATTTAAGAAACTACATTAAAATTAACATTTACTGCTGATATCTAAAACAATTGATTTTAGAAGTTGCAATAAATGAGTACTTCAAAAGTCTTTGTATTGTTCGGTGAAAGTATGAAGGATATTGCAGTTTGTGTTCCAGTAATTGACTACAAAATTATGTGCATTGGAATTTAAGCTATGTTGTATCTTAGTTTTTTTTTTTTCTTCTGAAAGGGCTTTATATTGTGCCTGTAAGCCTCATAAGATTTTTTTAAAGTCTAAGGAACAGGTGTTTGTTTACTTCAAAATAGAAAACTGAAGTTCTGTAATTAAACGGAAAATTGTTCATAATCTACTTACCAAATATTGTGGAGGCTCATTAGGTCATTTTAACCTAGTATGGGTACTCAAACTTCTGGTACAAATGTAAAGAATTATAGTATAAAGACAGAACTCTCAAAATAATATTGGTCCTCATCTTTTGTACCATTAATTGTTTTTTATATATTTTGATTCCCAATATATATGCTAAATCAACATCATAAAATTTTCCATTTTATATAATATAAACTTCCCTTCATGGTAGTTTGTTGCAATTTCTTTAAGGAAGGCTTTTTACCTTCAGAAGTGGTGTTTTAGGTCATATGAGATTATGTTTATTAATGGTGTTGTTAACTCCTAGAGATGCAGAAATACACATTTAATTCTTAAACTTTGACAACTAAAATGGAGGCAGAGGTGAGTGTTGGGCTAAGCCTTTCTTTAGGCCCACGCAAAGTCATGTCTAGACAAAGGACTATGTTGGGCCTAAGCAGAAAGTAAGTTAGTTTACCAAAAACTATAGCATAGAAACAAAGGCAACATGGATGATTTTAGACTGTTTAGTATATGTCAATATGTCATGCTAATAAATGATAAATCGAAGTACCTAACCCAATTATCCAGTTTGAGTTATTGGCTTCGATGTAATGCTTTACTACTCTTTTCTTTGGACCAAGTTGGGCTTGCCTACGCTATGTTTAGAAAATTTGTGATAGTGAAGAGAAGAACAAAGTCCATCACCAATCTACGCCAAATTTGACAGACAACTGTGTTGATATTTGTTAGCTTAATTTAACCCATAACTTTTTATTATTTAACCCATCTCCAATGATTCATTATATTTCATTGCCTTGTTTTCATTCTCAACTCAACACGTATTCAATCTTCTTTATTATTTCATCAACTTTTTCTTGAGCCAAATTCCCAACCACTCCTATAAGTAACCCTTTTCTTCCATTTAGGTTTTATTCAATAAGTTAATTGATCCCTTCAGTTACTAATTTCTTTAATTATTTCAAACAAAGCATTTGGTATCTCCCTATATTCGTTCTGATGGAGATGGATTTATTAATCGAGTGTACCTTCAGTTACTAATTTCTTTAATTACTTCAAACAAAGCATTTGGTATCTCTCTATATTCTGTTTATTAATTGAGAAAGCAAACAAAGTAACCTATTGACATGATATTGATATAGGTTCACTTTAGTTATTAATCTAACAGGGCATATATTTGGACTGCTACCTGTTGAACCTTTGGGAAGATCTGGTGCTCCTGTAGGTTTTACATTTCATATACAGACTTCTAAAGGTTAGTCCTTATACTTCATTGGAGAGGTTTATGCTCTACTATGCCTTCTTTTTTTTTTTCAAAACATATTGAATCAACCTTCACAACTTAACATTCACTTTAATTCTATGTATTTCCCATCAGTTCGATTTTTGTGACAACAATTTAAAATGCTAAATATAAGAAGTTAGAAAATTTGAGTCATCTCAGGGCTTTAAGTAGTTAGAAAATGCTAAGTATATGACAACAATTTCTATGTATAGTTTTTGAAACCCCTCATTAGACTTTGGTATAGACAGTAGGACTAATTAAGATGGATCATAAGTTGAGCTTCCCTATCATCATTTAATTGCAATATCATGCTCCACTCTTTTTAACTTTTCTTTGCCTAAAATATGTTTTACTATATATCCTAATTATAATTTTACTATAAAGACGAGGTAACCATAAAGGAAAAAGAATGCATCTTTCTTACCATGATGAGTAGCCAAAAAGAGAGGTTTCTCGCCTTCACATGGGAATGCATTATGCAAGAATTGGTACCATGCATAATTTCATAAAATATCATTATTATATATCTAATATCGATGCTTCAATTCCACCATATGGGACATGCTAACTTCATGTGTTGCTCACATCCTTCTTACAGTTAAATAGTATGATGACAATAAAATAGTGATATTGAATTCTTATTAATAAAAACTGCATGTATTGTTTTATTCATTATTAATAGTTATAATTCCTAACAAATTATGCTTCTTGATGCTTAGTAAAATGTGAATATTAAATTCTTATCATATTAGTCTATGTTACTAGTATATGATGCTTAATTTTAAACTTGCCTATTGTTTATACTTAGTATATGACTTTTAATGTTTTCATTACTTATGTATATGATACTTTGGCTAAACCCTAAACTATAGACTCCTTTAGGGCATGTGATGTAAGGATAACAAATGAGTCTAGAGAAAAAATAATCTTCATTAGGATCATATCCAATTACATAACAATCATATGATGTGCTAGAAGATTAAGTATCCTTGCAGATAGACACAAGAGTACAAATAATGTTGAAAATATGTAAAAGATAGTGAATATTAAATGATATGAAAAATAATGTGTTTTAACATCATCCTCATTTATTTTGATTGTTAATTCAAAAGATTGGGGTTGTTTTAATGTCTTTTTCTTTGAGGACATTAAAAAGCTTGATGAAATTTTGTGCTTGATTTAATAGGTTATCTTTTTTGTGCAATATAACCATGGATATACTTGTGCATCGTAAATGGATGGATAACCGACTAAATGATAAATGACATTTCAATGATGAATTTGTTGATGGGGTGTAAAGGTTTATCACATTTGCATGTGCACAAGAAAATTTAGTGAGCGAAGAAGGAATTAGGTGTCTTTGTAGGAAATGCAAATGTAAGAGATACAAAGTGCCCGATGAAGTGACTGTTGATTTGCTGCATAAGGGGTTTATGGATAATTACTACTATTAGACTATTCATGGGGAATCAATGCCACCTATCCCCCCAATAGTAGTAGAAAATGATTAGTTTGTCCTTGGGGGACAACGAGAAGACTACAATGTTTACAAACAAATGGTGATTGATCTTGTTGGACCATCACTGATTGAAGAGCCTAACCTAGATGCACATAGATTCTTTGACATGTTGGTAGCTGCACAAGCTTCGTTGTGGTATGGCTGTCAGAAGTAATCAAAGTTATCAATGGCAACTGATAGTCTAAACTTGAAGAGTGATCATAACATGACAAAGAGTTGTTTTAATCACATGGTAGATATAATGAGTGATGCAACACTGAGAGGTAATTGGATGGCTCCTAATTTTTATCATGCCAAAAAGTTAGTGGAGAAATTAGGCATGGGTTGTTTAAAGATTTATTGCTATTTTAATGGATGCATGTTGTGTTACATGGATAATGAGAATGAAAGGAATTGCAAATTTTGTGGGATGGATCATTACAAAATTTCCAGTCGGGGGGTATTGTTAAAGAAACCCCATTGAAACAAATGTAGTATTTTCCAATTGTTCCAAGGCAACAAATAATTTATTCATTAATGGCTACTGCATGTCATATGAGAAAGCACCAGGAGAATCCAAGAGAGCCTGGTATCTTATCGCACCTATCAGACATAGAAGCATAGAAACATCTTGATGAAACTTGTCCTAATTTTGCTCGAGACCCTCGAAATGTAATACTAGGGTTATGTAGTGATGGATTTTCTCTATATGGGTTGCACGAAAACTCGTATTCATATTGGCCTGTTATTCTTACTCCTTACAACCTTCCTCCTTGGATATGCATGAAAAGAAAAGTTTTGCTTCTAACCATAATTATTCTGGGTCAATCTAATCTAAAAACTAAGATTGATGTGTATTGCGATGATTAATAAATAACCTAAAAATGTTATGGAATGAAGGTATGCAAACTTATGATATGTCATTGCAGCAAAATCTCATGATGAAGGCTGTTTTGATGTGGACTATCAATGACTATCCTGCATAAAAATGTTATCTGGTTGGATGATCACTAGAAAACTATCTTGCCAATATTGTATAAAGAGGTCTAAGGCATTCTCTCTTAAACATAGTAGGAAGACTTCCTTTTTTTTATTGTCACAAGCAATTAATGCCCATGGATCATCCACATCAGAAGGCATGCAATGCGTTTAGAAAAAATTATGTGGAGTCCCTATTGCCACCTCCGTGCTTATCCGGAGAAGTAATATGGCACTGTGTTAGACATTTATCTAGAATAGAAAAGTCTCAAATATCTAATCCATTTAGGTATGGGGTTGATCCCTATTAGACCAAAAGGTTTATATTTTTGGGAGTTGACTTATTGGAGAACACATATTCCCCATCATAATGTCGATGTAATGCACACTGAGAGGAATATGTTTGTTGCATTATTTAACACAGTCACATATGTGAAGGATAAAACCAAGGATACACCCAAAGTTATGTTGGACTTAGCTAAACTTTGTAGACAAAAAGATCTACATCTACAAGATGTTGGGGTGGTAGACTTAATAAACCCAAAGCACAATATGTATTGACCAAGCAACAACAGGTAAAGTGGAGGTTCAGCCTTTCTTAGAGTAAGTTCCTTCCAAATTTCTTTTTATCTAGTTACTAATAGTTCATGACAAATATTTTCATGTCACTAACGATAAAACATCGATAGTATATATGCAAATTATCTACAAGAACTCATACCCAACCTCACTTTCGCACAACTCGAAAAAGAGATTTCCTCAAATTTTAGTTCATGGTTCAAAAGTTATGTAGGTTCAATCTTTAATTGTTGTCCACATAATTTTCAGTAATTGAATCGTAAATGTCTAAGTATATGGTCTTTTATTGATATTAGGTGGATAATCTAGAAAATGCAGTATGTGATTATCTTATAAAAAGTTTGTCCTAGGGTCAATTGCGTGTGGTTGACATATGGAACATATGCTATGTTAATGGTTTTAAATTTCACACAAAAACTTAGGGTGAAATGATGAAAACTTCCAATTATGGTTTATGTGTTCGAGGCAATGATTGTGGTCAATTAGAAAATGACTTCTATGGGATAATAACCAAGACTATGGAAATGAAGTATATCAAATTTTCCTTGAAGAAGTTATTTTGTTTAAATGTGATTGGTTTAATCCTACTCGTAATCAGGGGACAAAGACTGACTTCAATCATAGGTTGGTGGAGGTAAAAACATCGAGAAGGTGTAAATCATACGACTTTTTCATACTTGCTCAACAAGTGGAGCAAATTTACTACACTTTATGTCCTGAAGACAACTAAGGGTGGTTATGCGTTATTAAGAATGAGGCTCAAAGTATAGTTGTTACTCTTGAGATACCAAATCATGAAGATGATCAAACATACAAAGATGATGAGATACCTTAACTATTGCCAACAGTGACCGACGATGTTTTAAACCAAAGACTAGTTGATAGGGAAGGTCTTCCTGAGGAAGTTGATTGTTTCCAACTAGATGAAACTAACAAGGAAAATGATGATGAAATTTTATCCACGACAAGTGATACTGAATTCGAGGAGGAGTTTATAGATTCACATTCTGATTAGGTCAAGTTTTCTTTCTTCTTATAATTATTAGTCTACAACACTCATGTAAATTAAACTAGATAAATCTATGAAAACTATTTTTATTATATTTCACACTTATGCTATTTCTTCATATCCTAAAAATGCAAATTGTTCTTTATCTCTAATTATTGTTTCAATGGTTTTATTGCATGCATATAGATGGTAGGTCGAGGATAAGGAAGAGGAAGAGGTACAAGCCATGTTGGAGGAGCCAATTTAGTGCCATCTATTTCATGAACATTCACCCCACATACTTACTTGACTCCATTCATTCCTCAGCTGGGCTTTGTCCCCACTTGTTCACCTACGCCACCTACGCTAGCCTCAGTTATAGACTCACATAAGCCCTACACATTCTCTAGAATCCTAGCTACCCCTACTACACCCTCTGATGTTGGACCTTCTTCTTCGACACCAGCTACCCTAGGGCTACATATGCCTATATATGGGATTGTTGATCTAGTGGATGGGCCCACATGGCTTAGGCATATCGAGAAATTGGAGTAAGAAACATTATAAACCATTCAAACTTATTTAGCTCTATTAAATTTCTAATGATTGTGAATTTTGTGCTAATACTTTTTATATAAACTTTTAGCTTTGAGATTACAGATAAAGTGGCAGCTGCTATATCTAACATTTTCAAAAGCAAGCTTGAGGGATCATGGATTCAGTGGACCAACGTTCCTATAGAAGTCAGAGATATTTGGTTTGAAGAGTTCAAGGTAAATTAGATTCTATTTATTTGATTTCAATAGATATATACTAATATCATGAATCTTTCCACTTTTATGCTAATGTTTCAATTTTCCCAATGCAGAAGAAGCAGCAGGTCCTAAATCCCTGCTGAAATTAGAGAAGAAATGTTCAAGCAATGCAAAGATCCAAAATTTAAGGACATAAGTGAGCAAAATAGTAAAAATAGGCTTTGTGATTTTGATTCCTCACTCCACATTGGTGGTCTTATTTCTGCATTAGAGCATAGGAAGAGATTGGTAATTACCTTCAAAATCTTTTTTATTTCTCTTTAAGTACTGTCAAATAATTTTTTTTCCTTTGGTGTTTGTATGCAGAGGGTTGAATTACAAAGGGATCATACTCCATTTGAGCTATTCACATAGATAAGCGGTGCAAGAAAAAGGATGCTTGGGTTTCTGAAAAGGCTGTACTGTGTGCTATAATTATTCTTGGATCTATTGTATCATTTAATTAATTCTCTTCCTGATGCAATCTTGTGAATCTAATTGCTTTATGGTTTGGTTTGTTTTATTAGGAAGAATTTACAAAGTGGAAGGAAGAGATGATGAGCTCACAAGCATCTGTAGAGGGGGTACTACTGCACTTGGACTTTTTGCTGCATATGAAAACCAACTATACTTCGATGTGGTTAGTGGCCTTAATAAGAAAGGGCGTGTGTTTGGGGAAGCATGCCCCTTATTATGCTAAGGATTCTTCTACTAATGTTGACGAAGGTACTTCCCTATCTAAGATTCAAAACATTCGCTAAACAATCAATCATTTGTGCATGGAGTTGAAGGAAAGCAAACAGATGATGCATATTCTCTTCAAGCACCTTGGGGTTTCTCCTTTTGCTAAAGCTAGTCCATCTCAACCTTCAGTTCCTACTCCAGCTCCTCCTTCTCTTGCTCAACCCTCGGCCACAACTAACTTACCTGAAACCCATGACGTTGGTGAAAATTTAGATAATGATTTTGAGGAGTAAAGGATTTAGAACATTATATTTTGTTCACTTTTGAATTTTTTTCATGCCATACTGTTGTGTATATTTGAATTATTTTTTTAACTATTTTTAATGCATTTATTGGTTTTTTTTCCTAAGCCTTCAACTTATATTGCTAAAAAAATTTGGCAAGAAATAACCTGAGGGAATAGTGAAAAATTAGGCATGGAAGGCCTAGATTTTTCAAATTTGGAGGGGGAATAAATGTAGAAAAAATCCACCTTTAAATTAACCTCTAATTCCCTGGTTTAGAGTCAAATTTAAAGGCAAATTTTATTAGTCTATAAATTTAAAGGCTGATTTAGTCCACCTCTATCATATATTGGGTCGCATTTTTTTGTTAGTTTAGAGGTGAATTTTTTTGTTTTTTTAGGCTGAAAAAATCTACCTTTAATGCCGCCTCAAATTTTCAGTGATGACCAATTTAAAGGTGAAAAAATTTCTGCCTCTAATTCTGCCTCAAAATATTCAGAGGCATAATTAATATCCTTTTTTTGTAGTGGATAGTAGTGTAATAGAAAAACAAATTGGCAAGTTCCAATCCACAACAACCATGCAAAGTCCCACATTAAAGGGAAGAAGTTGAGTTATCTTGGGATATACCTTATCACACTTTGTATTTTGAATTTAAATAGAACCAATAGAATAGGAAGCTAAGTTGCACAGGTTATACTATTTATATGAAAAGATGTACTCTTGTAAATTCATCTAAATGAAAAAGGCAGCACTCATAAAACACCATTTTTAAACTTTACATCTACAAGCAAAAGCATTGAAACAGAAAAAGGAACTACATATTAAAACTTATGCAGTAAAAATGTAAAAGTAGAACTTCTAGCTATCTAAGCTGATATGGGCTTCTGATACTAGATGATAACATGGGAACCAAATGAAATCTTCTAATGAAATGAAGATTATACTTTGCCATAACTAATTTCATAATCACATATTTGAAGTGTTCTGGTATTCAGTGTAGGTTCCAAAAGGAAACTCAATATTGTCAATTTCTAATAGCAAGAGCAGTTTTGGTTTTGGTGAGCATTAGTAGTGTGAATACTTTTTAGTCAAGCAAAAAAGTAAATAAATAAATAAAAATTTGGAATCCCACCAAATAAGTTGGGGAGTGCTACTCGGTTACCTCACTTTTCTACCTCACACCATCATGCACCTCTCTCACCCGAAAAGAAATCAACCATATCTTCCCACTTCTCCTCATCTCCCTCCTCCTTCTCGGCACTCAATGCATTGTTGCAGTACCTCTGTGGAAGTGGTCAGATTGTCACTGTCGTGGCTGACGATGGGGTGGTTTCTGTGGTAGTTACGGTTCACCCAAACTCACCAAGAAGAATGCGCCTCTCCATCATCTTGGCTAGAAGTTCGCACTACAGCAGCAATTCCTTTTTTGACAATCGAATCCCTTTTTGTTGGTGTAAGTTTCAAATTTTCTCTCCTTGTTCAGTTAAAGTTTCACCCTCCAAAACGCCATCATATGTAAAATTTTAATCTAGTAAATCTGAGGGGTAAGGCAATTGTTAACTTAGAAATTGTTGTTTGAATGGAATTTCATAATTCTCTTTTACACATTGCTATAATCAATTGATGCCCATGAAGTCTAGTGTCTCTAGGTTGCTGGTAAAATTATAATTAAGGTCATGCCTTGATAAAGGCTTTAGTGGCTATTCTAAACATGAAGGTAGTAGTCCTGAGGATTCCAACATTTTACTTATCGCATGTGCCAGTTTCTCCCTCCACCAAGATGGTGTTGGTTGACTTCTCTTGCTCTCAAATTATAAAGGCAAGCGATAGTAACAAATGTCTTTGTTCAAGATTTTGGGGAACAATTTTTATAAAAGAACTTCAATTGGTTGTATAAGTGAAAAATAGGAATCTCAAAATGGCTAATATAGTGTATGTATATGTATTTTGTTCATTTAGGGATACCGGAGCCATCTGCAAACCCAATTCAATTGTGAGGACTAACCTTTTGGTTCATCCAAATTGAGTTTTTTGAGCTTGAACCTCAAGCTTTCAAGCGATTCTATGAGTGGAACTCTTTATTCTTAGTTACAACGTCTTCTATATATATCAATATGAAAGATATCTATATTCGTGATAGCTAACTTATGTAGTTTATAATTTGAACAAGCTGGATTTTTTTTTTAAAGCTGTGTTGTTGTTTTCGAAATGTCTCAAATAGACTCTATACATGACTTTTACACATGCCATGATATATATATATATATATATATATATATATATATATATATATATATATATATATATAGCTTATACATTATTAGGACCCAGTATATGTTTGATGGGTTCCTTAAAGAAGCGTTTGTGCCGTTTTTCATATAGTTTTCTAGAACCTCTTTTGGAAGGATTTCATTGCTATTTGCATAGTAGAACCCTAGGTACACTTAGTTTCACATGAGGTCCATGGACTATATTAGAGCTATAAGGTGGCCATATGGTACGGGCATATGAATCTCTCCATCCATGTAGTTCACTCTAGATGAGTTTCACATGCATATGGAAGAGTCCCTTGTGAGAAGAAGTCTTGAATTCATCATACTTACATTATGTATTTTATAAGTTTAATGATAAATTTGTAATTGGATGTTTCATTTTAATATTTTGGTGTGATGAAGAATGATTTATGGGAATTTCTTACTCAAAGTACTTGTAACTTGCTTATTTTTTTAAACTCTATAATTCAATGTGAACAACATCATCATGGCATAAGAATTGAGTAAAATCCTATTGGCTTTTACATATTTTTGGGACCTTTGGAAGTCGAGGTACTGCCTTTCCCCTATACTTTATTTTGCTGCAATTATAAGTACATGTTATTGAAATTTCATACTTGATAAAAAGATCTGGAAATTTATGTTCATACAAGTTGTTATAGGAAACTTGTACTCAAGGATAGTTTTGTTTCTGCTCATTGGGTCCTTGTGACTTACCCTCATTATCTAATTTTTCAAGATTTAGTAGTTGGGCCATCTCCAGCCAACCCTTCAATTAATCAAAGTCCTACTACTTGAAAGTGGTAGGCTTCCCTAAGGAACAAGTGGTGTGATATCAAAAGTCATGTGCAGTTTGGAGCTAGGATTTACATTCTTGAATGTTATACTTTTGCTTTGAGTTTAAGTGTAGTGAATAATGAATTACAGTTGTTTTGGCCTTGGAGTCCTATTGGGTCATACAGTTTGAATGGCACCTCTATTGTATTGGGGTATGCCCAATTTTCAAGAGAAACTCTGCCAAATTTGTTTTTAGAGTCGTTCTCAAATGGTCTTTCAAAGTTTATCAAGTAGTTGGATTTTCTTTCAAATGAAATTGTTTCTTCAAGTTGTACATGCATTCAACTGTAGGCTGGTAAGGTACTACTTGTCCGTGGTTCCTTAGGTTGGTCATGTTCTCTAAAGTGGGGCTTGACAATATTACATCAGAATTTCAATCAAAACTTGTATATCCTTAATTTCTCATAAACTGAAAAAAAAAAAAAAACCTAACTTTCCAAATAGTCATACAAAACCAATTGAATAGTGGCGAATCTTGAACAAAATGTTTAATGGGTAAATTTTTTTTAATGATCAAACTTTATATAGTAATGATCAAGTTGCATCATGTTATTTCATGTTAGCCTTTAATGGCCTTACCGGTATAAAAAAGAAGGGAGAAATATTGGTAAACAAAAATAGTTGGATGATTGTGTAAATTTAACAACAACAAGGGAATCTTTCGTCTTTGGTAGAAAATTAGTCACATTTGAGAATAGATAAAAATAAGTATATAACATATAAATTGCATATTTGAAAATAGAGAGTTGAAGCATTTGTAGAAAAAGCTAGACATCATAGGTGTTGTGAATATGAAAATAAAAGATGTATAATAAAAGATGAAATTAAGAAAAGAGAGTTGGAGAGAGAATACGGAAAGAATAGAAAAAGTTGGAGAGAGAAGATGAAAGAAAAGAATAGAGTTTGAGAGATAAGATAAAAAAATATTATTTATACCTGTATATTTCTTTTTGTTACAATTCTCTTATACATTTACTTTTAACTATTGATATCTTATAAAAAAGTTATATAACAAATTATTTTTAAAAAAACATAATTTTATAGCAAATTTTTTGGGGGACAATTATTTAAAAAAATTTACATAAATTTTTTTGAGTGCGGTCATCCCTATGTCTATACTAAGCTTCCCCTCTGCAAGTGAATAAAATTAAACCTAAGACATGAAATATGAATCTAGCCAGCAAGCACAAAAAAGATGAATCCAACGAAAACCCATAAAGGTAAAGGAAGATAAAAAAAATGAAGTGAAAAATGTAATGATACTCATATACCACTTTTTCTTATATCATTCATACACATTCTTTCATATATATTATTTTATTATTATCTATCACCTACTATAACATTATTTTATAATATATCAATAATAAAAAGTGAGGTGCTCCACGACAAATCGTAGCACACACCTCAAGGAAATATACAGAACTTGGCTAAGAGAAAAACTGAAGAGGAAAACTAACATGACAGCCAGCATAAGGGACCCAAAGATTTGAAGAACTAGTCAAGAAAATTCCAGGAAAAAAAAACTGACCGAGATTGGGAATAGAAATGAGAAAACACGACTGAACAGAAGCAGAGCAGTTGATGTAATGCCTCAGAGCAGGAGGAACTAATATTCATAAATGGTCCAAAAACATCTTCAGCTGTGGCGCTCTCAGAAAAGGCCACGTAATTGCCTAAAGGAAATTTGGAATTTTCCAAGGAAATGTGCAAAAATATCATAACTATTTAAGTAATTATTTATTTACTTTTTTTCTTTTTTCTTTAGAAAAAGGCATATACTTGACACTTGATAAAACATCTATTTGTTTATATAATAATTTTACCTCCAAATTATTGTTTCACTAAAATTTTTCATTCTTCTTGGTCACCCTCATACTCAAAATTTATCACTTCATTAAAGGTTTCATCTTTTCCTCGTTAACCTCAAAATATAAAATTGAGTAGAACTAAAAGAATTTCTACTTAATTAGTTTATTAAGAAGCATTTATTCTCATCACTATATTTTGGACTAGATGAAATTTTTAGGGTTAGATATTGATCAAGAGGTACATTGTTGACATTACAAATGTGTTTTGGCAAATCACCCACATCTAAAAAGGTAATTTCATAATTGCGAGAATAAGTTGTAACTACTAAATAACGTCTATTAACATCTCTGGTGGAGAGATATGTTTAAGAAACATAAAGAATATACTGGTCCCTAAGTTTGACTCTCTCTATAGAAGATACACCATCAATTTAAGATTATTGAAGGTTTAGAAGTACACTATTATTCACAAAGCGTCATTGCAGTCCCAAATTTTTATCAATGGCTGAAGGTTAATTTTCTTTCTTGGACTTATTTTTTAGCATTTGATTTATGTGTATGTACTGTTTGGTTATGGTGCATAGATAGATCAATTTATGATTTACACGGAAGAGATCAGAGAATGGTGGGTCCCCATTATTCATAATGAAGAAATCAAGGTGGCAATGAATTTGAAAAAGGGAAAGGAAGAATACCATTTAGTTACCTGTTGTGTTTACGATCTGATTGCATAGTGGCTCACCACATGTAATGTTGGAGTAAGTGGAAGACTTTGAAGGATCAAAGATGGGGTTTATTTGCTTAAAACAATGACCAATAGAAATCTTGGTCGCCTTAAGTTGAGTCTTGCTTGGTCTTGTTCAAGGATTTCATCAAGAGAGGGAGCCTTTGCTTTGCGATGCTTTTGTGGGGAGCAAGGTCCATAATTGCGAAACACTTTCATAAACCCTCCTCGGTAGAATCTACAATAGTTTAATCCATAACGCTTAATGATCTCTTACAATAGAAAAAAAAAAAATTTACACGATGAAATAATACTATGAAATTGTTTGAAATATAAATGAAACGGATTTAATAATAAAATGGTTCATTATTTAATATATTTGATTTTTTTTGTTAAAGTTTGGATGTAAAATATCATAGGATCGTAAAGCGTTAACAAAACAAACAACAAACAAGTTGAATGACACACTTTAAATCATATATAGGTAAATTAAGTTTGAACCAAACTATATGAGAGTATATAAACTATAATTTATCCAAAAATATACACTCAATTAATTAGCTACTTTTGTAGAGAGAAAAGAGAATCCAAATAGAAGGAAGAATATTTCAAACCTTGAGTAAAAGGGTTGCAAGTGGAAGCTGGGTGTAAAGAGCTGACTTGAATGAAATGGAAAAGGTTGCTATCTAAGGTTGTTTCATTCTCAAGGCACAGTTCTTCTCCAGAGAGTTGACAAGACAGAACAACACAAGATCAAAGCAAAGGAGGTTGCCCATGTTTTAGTGCTTAGAGCTAATTATGTGATGCTGCAATTGGTACACTTGCTCACTATTTGTAGACTAACTTTCTTCATGAACCAATATGTTGGAAATTCTCCCATGTGCCTCTCAATATATTATATCTCAAATATGCGAAATTCTTAGATAGATGGCTAGTTTATCAAATATTTGACAGTTTGGAAATGGTAATGAATAAATATTTTATAATTAAAATTTAGTAGTAATTTTTTCTATAAAAAAAATATCCGAGCACACTTTTGTTTCAGAAACAAAGCTTCTATTACTACTTTGGTCAAAATAGTTAGATTACAGGCTTTACTTTTGTACATTTTTAAACAAACATAATTTGTTTGTTTATTTCTTTAATATTTTCTAAGAATTAAAGAAAAAGTGAGACTTTGGTAGTGGGAGGAGATATTTTCACATTCCATGTTTCCATTTGTATATCATAGATATCATGTAATTTTCCAATTGTAAAAATTATGTGCTCCACCAATAGTTGTGGGCTCGAATTTTTAGAAGAAGACGCTTCCAGCAGTGCTATGGACCATATATTCTATTATCAGACAAAATACTATGATATAAATGCTCTTGTCTGTATGCACAAGAGAAAGGAGTACTTTTAACTAGATCTGGTCAATAAAAAAAAAATATATATATATATAATAAATTATAAATAAATTTTATAAAAAATATACTTTTATATATATATATATATATATATATATATATATTTACAATTAATTTAATTTATATTTTTTATAAATTGATTCTTACTCAAAATTTGTCCGAGAAAAAGAAAATTTGATAATTTAAATATTCTGAGTGTGAACAACATAAGGTAGTGCTATAATTCAGCCGTGTCCTCTTCTATGGTGGAACTCCAACGCTTTGCCTCTGTCACGGTGACGTGTATCTATTGCATCAATGTTTGAACCATAGTCCTCGTTAAGACTAATGATAGGTTTGAACCATGGTAAAAAATAAAAATAAAAGAAAAATTATTTATTGATATCCAATAAATATTAAATTCTTACTTCATATCATACAAGTCCTATATTCTTATATGGTCTCAAGTATTGTTCATGGTTCCTTTTTTTGTTTTTATTTTATAAAAAATAATTATTTTATTATAATTATATGTTCCACAACTGGAGTTCATTCCACTGCTTGTATTGGCCATTCCACTTGAAGCATGGCCTCTAGTTGTGAAGCATATAATTGAAGTAAAATATAATGTAGATAAAGACTATCTAATATTCTAAGATAAAAACCATGAGTAGCAAATAATGTCACATGTCTCTTCCATATTCATTCTTAAGCTTTACTATTTTTTTGACATGTGACAACGTTTTCAATTGATATTTAGCATTTTATAGGACATTTAATTTAATTGAAAAAATATTTTAATTTATCAATTAATGGATGAAATCTTCCAATTGACCAATAGATATTTGATTTTATAGGATATTTAATTTAAAAAATCTTTCAATTGATCAATTTAATATATATATATATATATATATTGAAAATTAAAATTAAAACGTAGAAGAATATATTATAATATATTGAATTAAAATTTAACGAATTATTAGGTGAGTATATATAATATTAAATAAACATTGAGGACACCATTAGTCATTATATTTAACCTTGGAAAAATTATAAAAGGGATAAAATATAAGAACGTACTATATGGAAAAATATTGATATGACATATCATATCATTAATATGAAAAAACACTAAAAAAAGCAACATTAATATGACTTAATTAATTTTTTAATTTACCAATTAATTTGGGAAATATTCCAATTGACCAATAGACATTTAATTTTATAGGATATTTAATTTAATTGACAAAATCTTCCAATTTATTAATTAATTGGGGAAATCTTTCAATTAACCAATTTCATTTAAATAAAAT
>JASKGM010012960.1:0-35563 GCA_034509205.1 Ceratonia siliqua
TGGTATACACCTTACGGGTTTCACACCATCCTTTGTTCGATTAAAGGAAACACTCAATATTCCATTTGGGGCATGTAATCCTCCTTTGATTTATGATAAAATCTGATGGGCACCACTGTGACGATTGGTTGGTTATTATGAAAAATCTGGGACATTCAGGATACCTACGTTTGTTCCATTTTTTTTTTCTCTTGTTTTTTTATCATTACTGTTTTATTTTTTTAATCTGTTTTACTATTCCTATTTTTATTTTAATCTGTTTTTTAATTTTATTTTCAATGTTTTTTTAATCCTGTTTTTATTATATTTAATTCTTTTTTTTATTCTTTTTATTTTTTGTTCTGTACATGTAATTATTTCTATTTTTTTGTTCTTTTTTGTTCTTTTGTTTTTTGTTCTATTTTTTTATTATTTTTATTATTTTTCTATTTTTTTATTATTTCTGTTTTTATTCTATTTTTTATTTTTAATATGTTTTTTAATTAATTATGTTTCTTTTTTTTTCTTTTTTTAATTTCTTTTTTAATATGTTTTACTATTTTCGTTTTCTTTTTTTTCTGTTTTATTTTTTTTATTTCTTTTTGTTTGGTTCTGTTTTTTTATTTTTAATTAGTTCTTTTTATTATTTTTGTTTTTCTGTTCCTCTTTGTTTTATTAATTAATTATTATTTCTAATTTTTTTTGATTTCGTTTTATTATTTTTAGTTGTTATATTTTTATTTGTTGTTGTTAAAATAGATTTTAGTTGTTATTTTTTTATTTGTTGTTTTTAGATTTGATTTTGACACTAATATTTTCATTAATTTTATTTTGGTTTCAATACTTTTTAAAATTTAAATTTTAACTTCAATACTTTTTAAAGTTTGAGTTTTGACCCCAATATTTTTAAAAATTTAAAATTGGCCCCAATACTTTTAAAAATGATATTTTGTCCCTAAAACTTTACTCCAAAGCTCCTAAAAGGTTTTGATTTCAATACTAGGATTCCTTAAATTTATCTTAAAACATTATGTGGGGAAATACTCTCTCATTTTGTCAAGCTTTATGTGAAAATTTGTTTCACATACTGTCTTCATTCCTTTGAACATTATATGGGGAAATATTCTCCCATTCTGTTTAAGTTTTATGTGAAAATTTACTTTTCCATAATGTCTTTATCCTCTCAAACATTATGTAGAGAATCAATCTCTTATTTTGTTGGACCTTATGTGGAAACCTAATTTCCCATATTGTCTCCATCCTATCCTTAAGCAAAATTTAATTTAATTAATCCGAACTACGTATACCTTGATCCCTTAAGGGTACATAAGCACTTACATAGTAAGACATGTTCAATTCTCTCACTTTTTTATTTTTCTTTAAATCACAATAATAAAAGGGGTAATTCAAATAATATTTTTAAGCGCAAACAATTTAGGGTAATCGTCCTAAGGATGGACACTGGATGGACACTGTAGAGTGCCTAACACCTTCCCCACATGTAATTAGACTCCCGAACCTATCCTCTGGTTTCAAGGGCTAGTATTTGGTTTTTAAAGGATCTCAATTATCCTTATAATTAATTGGTGGCGACTCCATTTCTTTATCTCTGTATTTTTTTCCTCTTGTTGTTTTAAGGTCACGACGGTGCTATTTTTCTCATTTGTCACGTTGTGACAGCTTTTATCCGCCATTTAGAACTTACAGCACCAAAATGGCAGGCTAAAAAAATAAAACCCATCCTGTCTCATTTTTAAGGTTTGGCGAGCTAGCCCAATGAAATAGGCCCTTTTTGACTGTCTTAATTTTGTAAGGGTAATTTATTTTGTTTTCAACTCTTTTTTTTTTTTGGCTATTAATTGATTGTATTTTATGTTATATATTTTCTTAAATTTTTTAAAAATTTGTTACTTATAAAAAAAGTAAATTATAGAAAAATGATAAATAAAATGTACAAGAAATGTAAATTTTTTTTAAAAAGAAAATTAAAAATTCTCAAAAAATTTTAAAAAATATATGTAACATAAAAAATAATTAATTAATATCAAAAAAATAAAAAATGGGAGATGGGAGCAAAATAAATTATATTATTGTCCCAAAATGGGATGGTAGAATAGTTGAACCCTAATAATAATTATATATAATTTTTCTTACACAACTCTTACATATTTTTTATTTTATTATTATCTATCACATAGTGTCATATATCATCATTATTATTTTATAATATATCAATGGTTAAAAATAAGATATAAAAAAAATAGTTTATGAGTATCTTTATTTTAAAAATTTATATCTAAAAAATAACAACTGATGTCATATATAAAAAAATATAATATAAAGTAAATTATTTACTTATAAGTATTTTATAAGATTTTAAAAAAATTATAAAATTAGCATAATTCTTTTAAGAGACATTTTATAATGTGAAAATAAGATTGTTCAAAATTAATTTAAAATGGTCATATTAGTGTTTCTTGGCCCTATTGTAAAATTTAAAATTTTTAAAATTTCTTTCTAAAAATTTTTGTGAAAAGTGCTCAAATAAAAAATTTAATATTTGAGCAATAATTAAAAAAATTTATTATTATTAGTGTTTAAATTGTTTTTTTTAAATTTAGTTAATTTATTAAAAATGACATTGTTAAAAATAATTTATAATCCATATTATTTACTTATAAAATAATTTTAGATATTTATTTTAAAATAATTAAATTATTTTTATTCACTTAAAATATTAAAAAAATTATTTTTTATAAAAAATTAGTAACTACTTAATTTTATGAATGTAAATACAAATTTTGAAATTAAATATTTGGTTAATATTATTTTTTAAATTCAAACAAAGGTTCTGTTAAGGTCACCTTCAAATTGGGCCACGTGGCGCGAAATTAAAAATAAGTAAAATATTCTTCTCTTTCATTTTATAATTTTACATATATTTTATAATTTATAAAAAAAGTACTTAAATCTTAAAAATTTTTATGTTTTAAAATTTTATTGACTAAAACTATCCTTGTCCCTTATTCACCCGTCAACACTCCATTAGCTCTTCTTTCTTTCTGACCTCCACTTCTAACTCCAAAAATAGTTTGGCCCAACTCAAAATTTCCATTTGCCTACCATTCACATCTAAGAAGCATGGATGATATAAAATTAATATTATGAGACGATAAAATATTTTATATTTATATTTATATTTATATATAAATTAAATTATTATATTATATTTGTTAGGTTTATCAAATATGTATCATATACAATATAATTAGGCTTTTAAAATGGCATTTATTATGTTATTGTCTCACTAGTTATAGTAATGCATTTTTACTTTGATCATTTTTTTTTTTACTTTTTGATATTATTTGTTGATTTTATATTTTTGGTATTTTTTTAAAAAGTTTGAATTTCTTAAAAAAAATTTATACTACTATTTATTCAATAATTTTTTTACTTTTTTTAAGTAAAAAATTCAAAAAAAAATTCAATACATTTAAAATATATTTTTAAAAAATACAGGACATAAAAAATAATAAAATGATATCAAAAAATATAAAATATAAAAAAAAATTGAAAGTAGGGTTGTACTACAGCCCAAAATGGGAAGTTTTTTTTAAGGGGACTAAGCTATCGTCCCATTTTTCAGTTTTTATTTTTTGTTATTTGTTGTTTATCATATTTATTTATTTTTATTTATAGTATTTTTTTAAAAAAATCTTGAGATGTTCTGATATTTTTTTTGACATTTTTTTAATTTTTTCTTCAAATTTTTTACTTTTTTTTAATGTATGATTCTTTTTTATTTATTTTTTATTACTTTTATTTATTTTTAACTTTTTTAAATTTATAAATAGTTTATTATTATTAAAAAATAATAAAATACTTTTTTTTTAAATTTTCAAATTCCTTTTTTATATCGGTGCTTCATTGACACTCCACCACATAATGGAACATTAACAGGGGAAGGAAGAGTTCCCATAACTGATTGACCACTCAATGAACAATGATGCAACAGTGGGATCATCCATATAGGACAATGGCAGGAGAGTGAATCCCTTCAAAATCAACCTTGAAGAGGCTAAATCGGATGGGTATAAGTGATTTCACAACGGCTATGGTAGAAAACCAGACTTAGGCCCAATAGAAGGGCCCAAAGATAACCCAATGGACCATAGCCCACCTACCAGCCTATAAATATTCTCTTCAGGTATGACCAAAATTTCCCTTAGATTCAGATTTCTAGCTCGGACAAGAACCAATTTAAGCATCAGAGTGCACCCACTGCGCCTGAGCCCAATCCTTTATTGACAGAAACTTCAGACTGACCATGACCTGAGACCGACCAAAACTCTAGACATACCTGACTCGCCGTCCCAAATGCAGGCATCGACATTGGCGCTGTCTGTGGAAAATCTTCTCTAAAAATTTCCGACCTCATCGATTATGTGATTAATCCCATGGACGCATTCATTCCAACTCAAAGTCCACAACCTGCCAGGGGAACCCTACCAAAAATACTGCATACACCCCCCACCAACCAATTACTAGGACCGGGGAAGGCCAGCCCTGCGCTCTCTCACGGGAACCTATCACCCCAATCTCACCAAGAACTTGGCCCCCGACCGGAGACCCTCAAACTCCTCATGTAGAGCATAGAGGCTCTCGAGAAAGAAAAAGCAATGGACAAGGCTGAATTGGAAGGCTATAGAAGGCAGAGGCAAAATGAGAACATACTTAACTCTTAGAGGGTACTCCACCCAGCTGACAGTTAATATGGGATACCTCTCATACTCGCAAGATCCATACATAAACCTCCCCCACCCAGGTGGCTGAGGCTAGCAGCCAAACCGAAAACACATTCTCCACTTACCCATCCTATACCTGAGCTGTTACAAACCAACCTTACAACCAAAGAACAACTTCATTCACCCGCCACATCATAGAATACCCCCTTCTGTGCCATTTTAAACAACCACGGCTTGACCCTTACGATGGGTCCGCCGACCCCAGAGAACACATGGACAACTATACCATGGTCATGATGTTGAACGGCTCAGGGGAGGAGCTCAAGTGTAGAGCATTCCCGACCACCCTCCGAAAGGCAGCCCTTCTGTGGTTCTGTGGTCTTCCTCCGGGATCTATAAGCAATTTCAAGGAAATCGAAAACCTCTTTGTGGCCCGTTTTTCAGCAAGCATCACCCATCAGAGGACGTCGGCCATCCTTTCGACCCTCAGGCAGAAGGAGGGCGAACCTTTAATGACTACATCAAGCGATTCAATACCCTCTCTCTTTGGGTCCGCAACTTGAGAGACCTTGTGGCAATTCATGCTCTCCAGTTTGGCCTACTATCGGGATGTTTCCAAGAGAGCCTAACCTTGGACCCACCTACAAGTTTAACCGAACTTCTAACACGGGCATCTAAGCACGTTAATTTATAGGAAATACTGAAAATGTCTGAACCTAAACACCAACTCTCCAAAGATAAAAAAAACCTTACCAGAACAAAAGGGAACACAAGCACGAAAAATCCCCTCTCCGGCCCCGTTTCAGCACGTATACCCCATTAAACCAAGCCAGGACACGATTACTAGAAGAAATCTGCCAAATGAAGTTGGCGAACCTACCTACCCCGAAGAATGATGTGTGGTCAAAGAAAGACAAATATTACACCTTTCACAGGGGAAGAGGACACGACGCCGATAGTTGCAGACATTTGCAGAACCTCATAGAAGACCTCCTGCAGAGAGGACATCTCCAAAAGTTTTAGGCTGACCCTCCCCTGGTGGAAGGAGGAGAGAGACCAGCCAGATCCCCCAGACGAGACAGGTTTCCCCGACATCAACCACGCCGGTAAGCCATACACCAGTAAGAGGGGTACCCAACCAAGACTAGGGCATAAAGGTGGCGGGAGTTATCAATACTATCTCGGGTGGGTTCGCAAGCGGGGGATAATCTCGGTCATCAAGGAAAAGACACCAAAGGGCCATCACCAGCAGGAACCGGGAAACACTTCACTTAATAGCCAAGAAACATCGGTTAGACCCCATTATCAGCTTTACGGAGGACGACTACGGCACCATTGACCGAGACCATGATGACCCTGTAGTCATCAGTTGTTTTGTGGCTAATTTTGAGGTCAAGAAGGTCTTGGTGGACCAAGGGAGCTCATCGGATGTGCTCTTTTACAACACCTTCCTTAAACTAGACACCCATCTGACCTTTTACGCAAGAACTCTGGTCGGGTTCTCCGGCGCTCATGTAGGGGTTAAAGGCACAATCAAGATGAGAATGACCTTGAGGGAATACCCCGACCTCGTCCACTTGGAGGTACAATTCCTAGTTGTCGATTGCCCCTCGGCCTACAACATCATTCTCGGCCAACCATCTTTAAACCAGACTCGCACCATAGCATCTACCAGGCACCTATTACTCAAGTTCCCGACAGAAAGGGGAACTGTGGGTTCGATCCAGGGAGACCAGCTCCAGGCACGAATTTGCGACAACACCAATTTAAGTACCAACCAGGGCAATGCGGAGCAAAGGCAACCAGCCATCGCTTCTGCAGGTCAAACCCCGCTACAAGAACTGGATGCACGATGATGTCAAGATGACCGCCCCACGCCCACAAGGAGACCTGTTAACCATCTAGATAGGGGAGTGGTCCGACCAAACAGTCAGGGTGGGATCCAACATTCCCCCAGCCAGGTTGTAGGAACTAATGGAGCTACTCAAAGAGAACTCTGACCTCTTCGCATGGAAAGCATTCGATATGCCAAGTATAAACCCCACATTTATAAACCATAAATTTGCAATTAATGCAGGGGCAAAACCAATGAGGTAGAAAAAACGGACCTTTGGTCCCGAGAGACAGGTAGTTATTCAAGAAAAAGTCCAAAAGCTCCTAGAAGCAGGTTTCATCAGAGAGGTTACATACACAACATGGTTGTCCAACGTGGTCTTGGTGAAGAAGTCCAGTAGAAAATAGCGTATGTGCGTGGACTTCACCAACCTCAACAAGGCCTGCCCAAAAGATCAATACCCACTCCCAAGCATAGACAAGCTGGTCGACAATGCCTCCGGGTACAAATTCCTAAGCTTCATGGATGCCTATTCAAGCTATAACCAAATCTCGATGCACCCCGATGATGAGGACAAGACAGCTTTTATCACAGAAAAAGCAACATACTGTTATAGGGTCATGCCATTCGAACTCAAAAACTTAGGGGCCACATACCAAAGGTTAATGGACAGGGTCTTCAGAAACCAGATAGGCAGAAATGTTGAGATATACGTCAATGACATATTAGTAAAATCTCAAACGAAAAAGGAGCACCTGGTCGACCTGGCCGAGGCATTTGCCAAACTTAGAAGTCACAACATGCGGCTAAACCCAACCAAGTGTGCCTTTGGGGTGGAGGTCAGTAAGTTTTTGGGCTTCATGATAACTCACATGGGGATAGAGGTTAACCCAGAAAAGTGCGATGCTATTATCAGAATGGAACCCCCTAGGACGATCAAAGAGGTACAGAAGCTAATGGGAAGGATAGCTGCCCTCACCCATTTCATGTCCAGATCGACAGACTGGGCTAAACCGTTTTTCCAAACTTTGAAAAAAGTAAAAAGTTTCTAATGGACCCCCGAATGCCAAACAGCTTTTGACCAGCTTAAGGAATACCTGGCCACACCCCCAGTCCTATCTAAACTAGCAACAGGAGAAACCCTTTACATTTACCTCGTTGTATCAGAGCACGCGGTCAGCTCGGTGCTCATCCGCGAGATGCAAAAAACGAACTATCCGTATACTATACTAGCCATGCCCTCTAGGGACCAGAACTAAAATATCAAAGAATAGAGAAACTTGCTTTTACATTACTCCTGTCAGCCCGACGACTCTGGCCTTACTTTCAAAACCACCACATAACAGTTAAAATAGACCAGCCGATGAGACAAATACTTCAAAAACCCGACCTCGCCGGCCCAATGCTAAGTTGGGCAGTAGAATTATCCGAACACTCAATCAGTTATGAACCGCGAGGAGCAATCAAGGCACAAGCCTTAGCAGACTTCATGGCAGAACTTACAAGAAACCCCCAAGAGGACATCTAACAGCCTAAGTGGACTTTATCAATCGACGGGTCATCCAACCCCAAAGGAGTGGGGACGAGCATAAAAGTAGAGGACCCGGGAGAAATGATAATCGAGCAATCACTCCGATTCGACTTTCCTACCTCCAATAACCAGGCTGAATACGAGGCGCTGATAGCTGGCCTCGGTCTAGCTAAAGTACTTGAAGCCAATAACATAAAGGTGCTGAGCGATTCGCAGTTGATCACCAGTCAAGTGAAGGGAGACTATCAAGCGAAAGACCCGCAAATGGCCAAATACTTGGAGAAGGTTAAAATCCTAACCTTCGACCTCCAGCAGTTCGAGATCCAACATATCCCGAGCAGTGAGAACACCCGAGCTGATATCCTCTCCAAACTTGCCAGCAGCAAAAGCCCAAGAAACAACTAAACAATCATACAAGAAACGATAACCAGCCCTAGCATCCAGATCGACAATTTCAACATCACCAATCCACCGCCAAACTGGATAACCACCATTAAACAATACTTACAAACCGAAAACCTACCATCGGACAAAACAGAAGCCTGGAAACTATAGAGGAAAGCCATCGCATACTGGCTGGTTGGAGAAACGCTATATAAACGCGGGTACTACACCCCTTTGTTGAAGTGCCTCTCAACGGACGAAGCCCAATACGTCATTCAAGATATACATAAAAAGCATATACGGCCACCACATCGGAGCACGATTTTTGGCAACAAAGACATTACGAGCTAGATACTATTGGTTGACCTTACAGAGTGATGCATCTGAGCTCGTAAAGAAATGCGACAAATGTCAAAAATTCTGTCACTGCCACCTTGTGCCCCTTACTGACCTACACATGACGGTCAAGTCCTGGCCCTTCTGTATATGGGGTTTAGATCTCTTAGGTCCCCTCACTCAGGGGACCGGCCATAGAAAGTTCCTAATTGTAGCAATAAATTACTTTCCTAAATGGATAGAAGCTGAAACTTTAGCCTCCATAACTGTTAATCAAGCTAAAAAGTTTGTTCAAACTTTCATTGTATGCAGGTTTGGCATTCCACACACCATAACAACTTATAATGGAACCCAATTCGCGAATGCAGGGTTCAAGAAATTTTGTGCCGACCTCAACATATAACTGAACTTCACATCATTAGAGCACCCCCAAGCAAACGGGCAGGTTGAATTAGCAAACCGAATAATTTTGGAAGGAATAAAGAAAAAGTTGCAGTAATCTAAGGGCGGATGGACAGAAGAACTCCCGTGGGTACTCTGGTCGTACAGAACAACTCCACAAACATCCACCAGAGAGTCACCTTATAAATTGACTTAGGAGCAGAGGCAATGATCCACGTAGAAATAGGAGAACCGACCATCAAGACAGAATACCACGAGCTCAGCAAGAATGAACAACAAATGGAGGTAAACCTAGACTTCCTCGAAGAAGAGAGAGAAAAAGCCCGCCTCAAGATGATCGCTTACAAACAGAGACTCGCTACATACTACAACAATAAGGTCCAGCAAAGGAACCTTAACCTAGGAGACCTTGTCCTCAGAAGGGCAGACGTCTCTAGGAAGCATAAATCAGAAGGAAAACTAGCACCAAATTAGGAAGGCCCCTACAAGGTAAAAGAGGTCTTGGGCAAAAGGGCATATAAGCTAGAAACTGTTGAGGGAAACTTAATTCCTTGCACTTGGAATGTAACAAACCTTAAGTATTATGAAATCGAATAGCTTAAAGATTAATGTCAACCTCGGGACCAAAGTCCCCCAAACGGCTAACGGCCAACGCCGACCTAGGACCAAAGTCCCCCAAACGGCCAACACCAACCTCGGGACTAAAATCCCCCAAACGGCCAAAGTCGACCTCGGGACCAAAATCTCCTAAACGACCAACGCTGACCTCGGGACCAAAATCTCCCAAATGTCCAAAGCCGACCTGGGCACCAAAGTCCCCCAAACGGCCAACATCGTCCTCAAGACCAAAGTCCCCTAAACTGTTAATGTTGACCTCGGGACCAAAATCCCCCAAATGTCCAAAGCTGACCTGGGGACCAAAGTCTCCCAAACGGCCAACGCCATCTTCAGGACCAAAGTCCCTCAAACCGTTAACGCCGACCTCTAGACCAAAATCCCCCAACGGCTGATGCCAACCTCAGGACCAAGGATGCCTCTAGACCGACCTCAGAACTAAGGTTTTAGAAACAAATTCCAAAACTTCGCAAAGATAGACTAGTTAAAGGCCAAACCCAACTCTTATTAAAACGAACAATCTAAAATCGAGACCATCTTCATTAAACAAGTTTCAAATATTACACAAGTAAAAAATAATAATTCAATGAAGAATCCAAATCGTCCCCAAATGCTGAAACAAGAAAGGCCGGATCATCTACCCCATCGTCAATCAGCTCAACGAGCTCACCATCACGTACCTTCTTCGACAGATCCAAGTCATTAAGAGGGAAATCCAGACTAAAGAACTTGACTTGCTCACGACACAGCTCAAACCCTTCGGTAAAAGCCATCAAGTACTTGGAGCCTATTTTCTTCTCAGCTTTTTCCCTCATCCTCCCCTTTGAAGCACGGGCACATCTAAAATGGAAGTCAACCTTGGAAACTCGGCCATTAAAACCTCAACCTTCTTCTCGGAGGCCTCGAGAACTCTCCTTACCCAATGAAGTTCTTCATCAAGCTCAACGGCCTGAACGCGAGTGACGGCGGTGTCACCCAGTTCTTTATCCGCTTTGGCTAGCCTCTCCGTTAAGTAAGAAATATCATGCCTTAAGCAGATGCTCTCGTTTGAAAAACCAGCAATGCGCTTTTCTAGTTCCCAAGAAACCACGGAGCCCCGGGAATGATTAACAACAACATACCGAGAAAGACAAATCGTTGAGGCTGAGCTCAATTTCTGAGCATCCGAAGAAAGTAGAAGCTCGGTGTCCACTAGAGAGCCTACGTCCAACCTACTATTCCCAAAAGATATAGTAGGGTGCCTGGCCTGATGAACAACATCCACAGCAAAGTAAGTGGAAAACTTCGCAGCTTGCCCGAACTCTTCAAGGGAGATTGCCCTTGCCTCGAGGCTAGAGGATTGACCCCTTTCATCAGTGCTATTAGCTTCCTGGTGACGCTTCGAAGAGGCCGGACCTTTCCCTTTAGAAGTCGCCCCCTTCTCTCGAGCAGCCCCTGCCTTGCTAGCCAAAACCGTCCTTAGAGGAGTGGACGAGGTAACCTTGGAGGACTTTGCCTCGGCTTTCTGCAAGCGAGCTAACTTAGCCAACTGATTAATCTCCTCTGCAAAGAGAAGATAGTCTACAATAAAGACCAAGGTAAGTTGAAATGAAACAACAAAGATGGCAAGATACGTTGAAGCCTACATATAAAGTCCCGAGCTTTAAGCTTGACATCTCGAGCACGCTCACTAATGAATAGACCAAGGCTATTTATTATCCCTTGACCCTCGGCATCAAAATCGCCAAAATCCTTGGCTCGGACTTTGAGAAAACGTGACTTCCATCTTAAAGGAAATTGCGAATAGCCAGCCTCGTCAAAGAAAAAAGCCAGATGAATACCGGCCTTTGGAGCGACAACTCAAAAAAATTGGTCTTTCCACTCCTTAGAAGATTCCTCCAAGAGTTTCATTAGAGATTGATGCGACCGAGCATAGAGGTATATATACCTTGCCCCCTTGCTAGGATCCTTGAGTAAAAAAAAAGTAGAAAAACACATCGACCCGGGGAAGCACCCTTAATAAATCGCAAAGGCGCTGGAACCCTTGCAAGAACCGCCACCCGTTAGAGTGAAGTTGGCTGGAGCAATATTCACTGCCCAAAAAAACTCCATCTCAAAAACGGACAAGGGCAGGGTGCACCGACCTTTTCAATGAAGTAGAAATTAAAAATAAACAACTCATTCTCACTTTTATAGTCGCACACGGAAGCCCTATCAGGACAGACCTTTATATCAAAAGAACTATTTTCCTAGTCCTCCACGGATAAATGTTCTTTCAAGGACGGTATAAGATCAGCCCTGAAACAAGAACCCACGGAACGGATATCTTCGCTCACCCAATCGAAAGAAGATCTATCACCCATCCCCTGACCAGAAATTCCAGCTTCCCCTTCAGGGGAATTATCAGAAGGAATGAATATTGATCTCAAAATACCCGACCTAATCTTCTCCTACCTAGATCGACCAAAACCAAATATCTTAACCGAGCTGTTGGCCCAAGCTTCGCCTAAATATGGCCAGCATCTAGCCATTCGAGCATTAAAACCGATCAAAACTGGTGAACAACCTATAAAATGGACCAAGAAATAACCGACCCACACCAACTAACCCAAACAACCAAAGAACCAAGAAAAAATAACATACCAACCTCAAAGTGCAGCAACATGAACACGAATGATCAAAAAGCATAAACAGGCAAGATCACCACAGCTAGATCACTCGCAATGTGAAAAACTCAAGTGAAAGATAGCAGAGTATGCGACGACGCCCCCTAATTATAGGGAGCAGGGAGCCAATCCAACGGCCTGCAACCATCGCATCCAACAGCGATAAACAAATCCGCCAATGCTCGAGAAGCGTAAAGGTCATTTCAAAAGATAATCTAACAGCTCACAATAAACGAATGAAATGGTTATTCCTCATATCGGACCTGATAACTGTTCGTCTATCTCATGGTTCCAGTTTGTATTCTTTGGGGGCAAGTGTAGATAACCAGACTTAGGCTTAATAGAAGGGCCCAAAGACAACCCAATGGACCAGAGCCCACTTACCAGCCTATAAATACTCTCATAAGGTATAACCAAAAGTTTCCTTAGCTTCAGATTTCTAGCTCGGACAGGAACCAATTTAGGCATCGAAGTGCACCCACTTCGCCCGAGCCCAATCCTTTGTTGACAGGAACTTCAGATTGACCATGACCTGAGACCAACCACGACCTCAGACCGACCAAAACTCTAAACAGACCTGACTAGCCGTCCCGAACGCAGGCATCGACAGCTATAATTTTCTTCTTCTTGGAAAATCCAGCAAACAGTAAGGGTTGCACCTCCATGCTCTACCTTTGCAACCATTGCAAGCTCAAAAGCGAATGTTTAAGCAAAATTTTTAATTCATTTAGGGACACTTTTGAGCTTTTATATAAATAACAGAGTTAACTATTGGTTAACTTGTATTTTTCTTAAATTGAAGCAATGTGGAATTTGTTTTAAAAAGGTAAGAAAATTTTGTATAAATTATAACAGAGAGGAATATGTGTAACATTTGCAAAATAGAAGAAAATTTTACTCAAACAAGATTATTTAAGAACTTTTAATAAAATAATATCTTAATATTTAATATGGTTACTACCTTTAAAAAATTAATGAGATTGTAAATATTTTGGTGTTTTAAATGATAAGTTTTAAGGTTGAACCTCAAATTTTTTAAGTGTAGCATTTCAATTAATAAGTTTTAGGTAAAAATACATTTTTGGTCTTTTAACTTTATATATAAGTTTCATTTTCATCCCTTAATTTTTTATTCTCTTTTAATCCTTTAATTTACAAAACGTCATCTTTTAAATCCTGACCGTTAATATCACTAACAAAAATGTCACACATGGCATTTATGTGGCAAATTAACATAGTTAACTTCCTATCCCTCCGTTTGTTTTGGTGGAAAATGACTTTTATGAAAAATGAGTGCTACATATATTATTTTTTTCAAAAATGAATCAACTTTTTGTTATTTGAAAAATTTGATGGAATGTATTTTCTATTTTTTGTTGTATTATAATAAAACATTTTATGTGATTTAAAATTTAAAGCCATAAATATTATAATATAGAGTTCATTTGGAAATATTGTAACTTTTGCTTTTGATGTTTGTGTATAGACTCTATTAGTTTCGGGGTGAATTTTTTTTTTTATAGAAAATGTTTTCTATAGAAAATACTTCTCTAACGAATGAGTTAATTTTTTGCCCCTTGGATAACATGGTAGAAAGTATTTTTTTTATTATTTGTTTTATTTTAAAAAATATTTTCTGTTATTTAAGAAAATATTGAGATAATAAGTATATTTAGATGACTTCAAAAATATTATATTTTATAATGTTCAAAAAATTGGATCGGTCATAAAATCGATAGAGATAGTAGGTCACTGATATAACTGTAATTGAACCGATATAATTTTTTTAACTTATATTTATATATAATATAATATATTATATATACACTAATTAATAATTAAATAAACAAATAAATTGAAATAAAAACAATCAACTGACAAACACTAATATACTTAAAACTTCATTAAATAATTTCATTAAAACTAAAAATCACATAACCAAAACTTCCATACAAATTAAACCAAGAAATCAAAGACAATTATTAATCTGGAATCAAATCATATAATCATACAAGCGCCATTAAGAAATTATCCTTGAGAATACCAAAAATCTAAACCCCAAATTAGATGGCAAACATTGCTGGGAAATCTTAAAGGACCTCACCAAAATTATCTCCAAACCATAAGTAAACCAGACGTCTACGAGATGAACACAAATCCTGATGAATGTTGAACTGGTCAACCCTATCTGCCGAAACTCACTGCCTGTCAAACTTCTTGCGTTGCAGCGTGTCACATATGCCTGAAGACTACCTCGTGAGGAGCTATGAGGACTGTTACGGACCCAAGGAGCCATCTGCATGGAGTAGATCACTAAGGAGATACCTGTAATGATCAGATTAGATGGGGTAGGTCAATGCTGCCATCCATGCTGCTTATCTGCTGAAGATGCTAATTAGTCACAATATCCTTCTTCAGTTTTCATTTAGCTTTCACTTTGCCACCCGTTTACGAAATATCAGGCAAACACTAGTAGCTTTATCACAATCTCCTTATTCAGCTATCACAAAGCAGCGTTCAGCCTTCACCCATTCCAAATCTCAGAGTCTCCTTGTAGATCTGGTTCTACACTCATTTTTCCACCGTTTACTACATCTCAATCGAGCACCTCCACACAACCACCATAGCCTCCACCCCTTTTTCCATCGTCACCCACACTCAACATTTTTTTTTTCTAATTCTCACTCTCGGGGAAGATGAACCTCGCCATTCTTCATTGTGCATGAAACAAAATGAGAAGATACCCACCATCGGAGCATCACAGACCTACCATTGGCTATTTCTCCCTTCTCATCCCTTTCCTATTTTTCCGCTTCTCAAGAACCGAATGAACTGCTTACTCGTTGGATTCCCCCAATTTTTACTAGGTCAACACTAGTTTGTTAGTTTTTGACCATTTTTTGCGCCCCCAATTTTGAAGGGTTGAACAAACTGACCAAGGGATTACTTCCAAGTTTTCCTGGTATGGTTCGATTATGAAAACACCGGTATTTGAAAACAATGCTTTATGCGATTCATTTTTTTATTTAGTCCGTTAAACAATTCTAGAACAGCCTTTATAATGGCACCAAAAAAAAGTTAAATCTTATAAAGCACCATTATAAAGTGCTTATGTAAGTATCAAAAAATATTTTACTCAAAAAAATTTATATATTCAACTAGATTAATATTTTTAAAGCACTTATAACCAATCTTTGAATAGTTAATAAATAATTAAAAAAATTATTTTCTATTTTTATAAAAAATAATGATTTTTAATATAAATATTATTACAATGAATAAAACAAATATATTATTTATACTAGCCAATTTATTTTTATAATTTGAAAATTAATATATATTAATTGAAAATAATTAAACCTTGGCACAAGCCACTAAAATAGTGGCTCAGAGATGTCCGAAAAGCAAGCTCCTTGTTTTTTAAAAGGAGAAACTACTTTCCACTTAATGAAGTAAAATTTAATGACATTTTCTTTGACTAAGAAAGCATTATTCTCTATTAAAAGTATTTCGTTGAAACAAACACAAAAGTTGGAAACCATTTAAAAAATCATCATTTTTCATTGAAACAAACAGATCTTAAAATTATAATTTACATAGTGTCTCTAAACTATATTATAAAATGATGTTTTATGAGATATTTACTTTCTTCTGCTTCAAATAATTTTACAATGATACTTTAAAATGACACCGAAAAGAAAAATAAAATCTCATAAAGTATCATTATATAATCATAATGTATATTTAAAAATATCAAAAAATAATTTATTTAACAAAATTTAGATGTCTATCCACATCAATATTCTTAAAACACTTACCATACAATATCTTTTAAATATTTAAAATATTTTCAAATGATACCATCATATATTGTTTTTAAATTATTATTTCAAAAAATATTTAATTGTATGTGTATCTATTTTTAAAAAAATTACAAAGATAATAATTTATATTTTTAATAAAATATAATTTTCATGTGTAAAAAATAAATTAATTTTATTATTGTTAATTAAAAATATGAATATTTTGTTTTACCTGAAAATAATATATATTTGATTTAATAAAATTATATATAAAAAAGCAAATAAGCATTGCTCCAATGCAATGCATTCAAGCAATGAACGAGTCAGTCGTTTAGTATGGAAGTGGAAGTTGTTTTTCACCATAAGAGGTGGTGTTTTCCTTTAATAAAGAAAGCATTTTTCTTTATAATTTTCTTTATAACATCAAATAGTGAAAAGTAAGAAATTATTTTCAAAAAATATAACTTCCACCAAAACAAACACACCTTGGGACTCTTACAAGAATGCACTGACTGGATAAACCCACAAGAGTGCACCTTGATTACATATGTTCACAGTACAACAGTGAGCCTATTGTTAATTTATCACAAAGTAGGTGTCCCCTGGCTAGAACCCATGACATTATAATCATTGGCCAACTTGGTGACCAACTTACCTATAAATTCTAGCATGAGGACGCCCACTTTGTGACAAATTAACAACAGGCACGCTATTGTACTATAGACTTATGTGATCAGGGTGCACTCTAGCTTACCCAAGTTGTGTAATAGCACTAACAATCCCCCTTCATTTTCTTTTACTCATTCTTTTTCTCTCTCACATCTTCCTTTTTATCTCCTTTCGTTATTTTCTTCTTGTTGCCACGTTTTTGTTATCTTCCATAGTACACATTATTTTTTGGCTTCCTTACTTTCTTCGCCGTGCGTCGCCACCAGACAATCCACCTCCATAACTGACCTTCCTCTCCCTTGTGGAATCTTTACATCAATCCAACATCGCCGAGAAGTGCTTGATTTCTAAGCGTTGCTCCTTTACTTACTGGATTTAAGGAGATCAAAGCATTAACGACATCTTCGTGTGTTCTTTACAAACTCTAAACACTTCAAATATGAGGTTCACAAAATTTTGAGTGTTCTGTCTTAAGAAGTAGAGTAAAGACATGTCTCTTGACAAAGCAAGAGTAGGAATAGATCGAGTCAACATGATGAACCCATCTACATTTCTTGTGTCGTCGTACCTCAATGTAGTTCTTAGCTTAAAATAGCTTAGAGAAGATGTTGTTAAGAGTGAGCAGAAGAAAGATAAATTTGTTTTTCTAGTATATAGAAGTGTGTACGGTTTGGTTAGGTTCGATTATGAACCTAACCATGCAAAGCCTAATGGTTTAGTTTAGATAGGTTAACATCCAGAAATGGTGAGTTAATCGAATCAACCAAACCATTATAATGAAGAGTAAATGATAAGTATCAATGAAGAGTAAAAGATGTAAATTAAGATAATTAATGAAGAGTAAATTATGTGAATCCTAATGTAATTATGTCAAATACAAAATGTAATATATCAAATATAGAAAATAAGTATTAATATATGTATATATAAAAATTTATATATAATTATATATATGTTCGGTTCGATTCGGTTAAACTGGTAGTTTGGAAAACTCAAACCGCCAACCAAACCGTCCTTAAGTGCATAGTGGTTGGTTTTTGACCGAACCAAATCATTTGCGCTTGGTTTGGTTAAACATGTTATTGGGCGGGTTCGGGCCAAAAGGTTAAAACCACCCACCTACACACCCCTAATAGTATAGATAGATTTGCTTTCCCACAAAGAGAGAGAGAGAGAGAGAGAGAGAGAGAGAGAGAGAGAGAGCAGAAGAGAGTGATCGAAGGTGAAAAAAAAGTTGAAGAAAAGGAAATAAAGAATTAGGGAGACCAAAGGAAAATTCATTATGAGAAACCACTACTTTATTTCCCACTTTTGCTCTGTTTATCTATGTTTTTGTGCTTATAGTTTTTGTTCTCAAAGACCAAAACAACTTTTAACAAACTCCTACCTTTGAATTACATTTTCCTTGTTCCTTTCCATTATTGTTTCATTAGTAATTCATAATTTACCATGAAATAATAAGGCATTGATAAATTATTGGTGTGGTAGTTTTGGATAAGTTGTCCATGGCATTTAGGCCCTATTTGTTTGGGATTTTTGCCCCAGAAACTTTTTTTTTTAAAAGAACTTCTTGTTGGATCTAGTTATTTATCCTAAGTGTTTATGGTATAAGCATGTGTTTTAAAATTTTTAAAAACATTCAAGCTTTGCAAACAAGCGGAAATAAAACACATAAGCAAATAACTTATGGCTAGAAAGAGAGATAAAATAAATAAGAATTTTACATACCTCTTGTAGTCACTTTAATCTTGTAATATACTTACCAACTAAGCGTACTAACTATCTGTTCTTTGGGAAGCACCAACACACAGAACCTATGGTGAATTAGAAAGCCTTCTCCTTTGCTCCTCTTAATATGGCGTAAAGAACTCTATAGTGGCACACCAAAGAATTCACTTTTTTTCTTTCTCAAAATATTCACTTGTACGGCAACAAGACAGAGAAATTGCATATATACAGTATGCCAACCTTAGGTCATGTGAGAGCATTTAAGTGTAATTCAAAAACTTAATCACTAACTATTAGTGATTCAAATACCTACTAATGGGGAATATTAGATAATCAAATGATCTAATGATTTATCAATTAATAATCATATTATTAATTTTGATAATAACATATTTTATTTAACAATTAAATAAAATATGTGTGGCTATTTAATTGGTCTTGCTTGAATTAAAAATTCAAGAAATGAATTTTACTTAATTAAATTCCTTTTGACTTAGTTAGTTTTCTAGTAAATATAGATTACCTAAGAAATTAAAACTCTTTTAATTTTCTAACCTTTATTCACTTAGATAATTAGGATAATTATAAGTAAATATATTTGACCACGTTAAAGACGAATTTCCCTCCTTTGGCGATACACCTCTCCATCACATAAGGAGGAGGTTGTTTCACAAGTTTGAATAATTCAAACTTTGCAACAACATTATGATAAATAATTAATTAAATTAATTTTATTTTAAGAAAATGTTATAGCCAAAATTCTAAATTAAATGGGGATTTAATATTATTTTAATTAATTTCTTCAAATTTAATATTTGAACAATTCAAATATTAATTTAAAGTAGTTAAACTAAAAATAATTACTAAGATAAAGGTTGTCTAAATTGAGACAACACTTGTCTTAATTAAGACAAACATTTGTCTCAAAATTCTATTGTCTAATTAATATAACGTTTGTTTAAATTAGACTATTAATGTGAGAATTATTTTTGTATCTTTGGTAACAAAAATTTTCTTACATTTTCAAGCATGATTAAGTCAACATTTGTCCTAAAATAATTCTTTGTCTAAATTAAGACAACTCTTGTCTTAATAAAGACATTAGCCGAATGCTATCAATTAACTTTATCTTAAAACTATTCCAAATTAATGTGGATTGAATTCTCCACAGCTAGGTAGGGAATCCATTTGGACATAGGAATTTCAAGCTCCAATAAATTTGGGATTATTTTAATCTCATTAAGATAATTCACTTTTATTAATCTTGAAGTCATTTTACCAAAGACTCGTGATTGTACTTTTGATAATTCCTAAAATTATAAGAAGTCAATGTTGAACATTAATTTGTCCAATTTCCAAACCTAGTGCTCTTGAACCCTTGTAGCCATGCATTGACATAAGGTACAATTGCCGTTTTACCCCATATGTCAATTTTGTCCCTTGGCCTCAGATTTCATCCGATAAGTGACCAAATAATCTTTTAGAATTTGTCTAAAATTATCTCAAAATGATGAGTAGCTAATTCATTATTTCACTGGAGTCAGATATGTCACTTAGCTTGTCTTCCTAAAATTACCAAAAGTGATGTTATGCTACAAACTCTATTTCTTGGATTTATGTTCTCAGATGTTCACTTCCACTATGATCCCAACATATAGAGTTTTAACTAATGTCACACAATGGTTGTGCCCATAGTATATCAAAGATCACAATGGTCATGGACACGAGTCCATAATCCATAAGGATTTCGGTTCTGCCACTAGGGAATGCAATGTGTGTGAGTTCAAGTTCAAAATAACATTATTAACTTGAACTTCATATCTTTATTGATTCCTATTCATTTAATATTATCATTACCTGAAGTTTACTACTTCAATGAGTTAAGATTCATCATTCCCTTAGAAAAGAATCTCATTTTATCTTTGGAGGTAATCCAAACACTACAATCTTTATCGAATAGAATGATTAGCTTTATTGAGTGACTGTGAATAATATTTTAGATTCATCTAAAAGATACATATCTCCATTTTTGCATAACCCTTATGCAAATGTATCTTGGTTTATTAGAATCTAAATCTTAATAGCTAGAAAATAAAGCTTACTTAAATGAACTATTTATTTATTAATATTAAAATGTATTTACATTAATTTAGGGGAATATGACTTGTTTTCCAGGAAAACCTATTCCCAAAAATCTCCCACTAGCCCTAAAGCAAGTATGACATATCCTTAATCCCTAATCCTTTTAAGTGACCCTCAAAGTTCTTCTATGAAAAAGTCTTTGTGAATGGATCAGCTAGATTCCTTTCAATCACAATATTGGTGATGAACACTTCTCCACGCTGTATTATTTCCCGTATAAGATGATATTTTCTCTCAATGTGTTTGAATGCCCTATGATTTCACTGTTCATTTGAGTTTGACACAGCTCCACTATTAACACAATAGAGAGTTATGGCCTTATTCGCATTTGGAACCACTTCAAGGTCCTTAAGGAACTTACGTAACCAAACAGCTTCCTTTACAATTTCACAAGCTACAACATATTCTACTTCCATGGTGGAGTCAGCAATGTAAGATTGCTTTACACTCCTCCAAACAACGGCTACATCACCCAAAGTGAAAATAGAGCTTAATGTTGATTTTCTAGAATCAATGTCAGATTAAAAATCTGAGTAAGTGTACCCAATTAGAACTAGGTCATTACTAGAATATATTACCATGTAGTTCTTCATCCTATGAAGATACTTAAATATACACTTGACCATAGTCCAGTGTTCCATGTCGGGGTTTGATTGAAACCTACAAACTAAACCAACTGCATAGCACATGTCTAGTCTAGTATAAAGATAGCATACATGAGACTTCCCATTACAGATACATAGGGAATCTATCTCATTTGTTTAACTTTTTGAGGAGTCTCAAGTGAATACTCAGGTGAATACTCCTTAGAAAGTTTGATTCCATGTCTGGAGGGTGTGAAACCTCTTTTGGAATCCTGCATGCCAAACTTTGTTAACAGTTTGTCAATGTATATTGCTTGCGACAAGGCTATCTTACTTGTTCTTGTGATCTCTTATCATTTGGATCCCAAGAATATAGCCAGCCTACCCTAAATCCTTCATCTAACACTACTAATTCAACTATTCTTTTATTGTAGATAACATTCCTAAATCATTCCCAATGAGTAGAATACCATCTACATAGAGTACGAAAAAGACAACCTTACTCTCTTGTATCATTTTATAGACACATGGTTCATCTGCATTTTATTGAAATCCATAAGACTTGACTACACCGTTAAATCTTATATTCCAATATCTAGCTGCTTACTTAAGTCTATAGATAATCCTATGCAATTCACAGACTTTGTGCTCTTAGCTATTTTCAATGAAACAGTTTGGTTGAGCCATATGATATGCGCTTCAAGATCCCCATTCAAGAATGTGGTCTCGACATCCATCTGTCATATCTCATAGTTAAGATACATTGCAATGGATAGTAGGATCTTGATGGATTTAAGCATAGTAACTGGCTAGAAGGTTTCTTCGTAGTCGATACCTTCTCTTTGGGTATAACCCTTAGCTACTAGCCTAGATTTGAAGGTTTACACCTTTCTATCAACCCTTTTCTTTCTCTTATAGATCCATTTGCACCCAATATCTATTCCTTCAGGTGTATCTACAAAAGTCTAGACCTTGTTGGAATACATAGATTCCAACTCTGCTTTCATTACCTTTTGCCAATGAACATCATCTATATCGTTAATGGCTTTCTCATATGTAATGGGATCTGATTCATGTTCATCTGAAAGAGCCACCATGTGCTTTCCTATGCCTATGTATTTGTTAGGTTGTTTAACAACACTCTCACTACAACGAGATGTCACTGGTTCAGATTTTACTCTTGAATTCGTATCAGTTATGACTTCAATAGAATAATCCTTAGATTTAGATCAATCACTTTGTTCTTGAAGAACAATCTTACTGTGAGGTTTGTGATTTCTCACAAAATCCTCTTCTAAGAAGGTTACATTTGCACTAACAAATACCTTCTTATCCTGGATACTATAGAAATAGTATCCCCTTGTATTCCTAGGATATCCTACAAACAAATATACCTTTGACCTTGCTTTCATTTTTATGGACTCAGGCTTATATACATATGTCGGACAGCCCCAAGTTCACAAGTGATGTAAAAATGATTTACGTCTTGTCCACAACTCCCTTGGTGTCTTAGGCATTGCCTTTGATGGAACAAAGTTTAGTAGGTATGCTGCTGTTTGTATACAATATCCCCAGAATGATTTTGGTAATGCAGCATAGGACATCATTGACCTCACCATTTCTAAAAGAGTCTTATTTATTCTTTCAACAACACCATTTTGTTGATGTGTTTTGGATGCTGATAAATTGGAAATGATTCCATTATCGACCAAAAAACTGCTGAAAATCTTTAGATAAATACTAACTACCTTAACCTGATCGAAGTTGCTTCGATAGTTTGCCTAACTGCTTTTTAGCTTCGGCTTTGAATTCCTTATACTTTTCAAAGGAATCACTATTGTTGTGCATTAGATACACAACACCATATCGTGAGTAGTCATCAATGAAGGTTATGAAATAAACATATCCTCCTCTAACTTGAATGTTCATTGGTCCAACATATGTGTGTACCAAGTTTAGAACATTCTACATCCTATTACCCTTTGCTTTATATGACAATTTAGTCATTTTACCTTTAATACATGATTTACAGAGTGGTAAAGAACACTCTATCATGTATGGTGGAGTACCATCCTTTACTAGTATGCTTAGCCTATTTTGATTAATATGACCTAATCGCAGATGCCATAGATAACTTTTATCTATTTGAGATTCTTTAATTCTTTAAGACTTAGGTGAATTTGTTTCTGCAATGTTTGCAGTCTAACTAACTGGTTCTAGATAATATGAATTATTCCTAGCAATTCTAGAACAAATTAAAATTCCATTAATATAAATGGTAATCTCATTACCAAAAGAAATAGAATATCCATAATTTATTAAACAAAAGGCAGAAATCAAATTTATGCAAAGTCTAGGAATAAAGTAAACATTATCCAAAACTAATAATTTATTATTCAAAAACTGCAAGGTAATGGCTCTTACTACTCTAGCTGAGACTAGTACACCATTTGCCACTCTCGTTTGGAACTAACCCTCGATCATCTTTCTCTTTATCTAGAACCCCTGTAAATAATTACAAGCATGGTTAGTGGCTCCAGAATATACTATCCAGCTATTAGTAGAATCATCCACTAAAAAGGTTTCTAACATGTTTAGAAGACCTGTACCTTGTTTATTCTTCATGGAACTGTGATAGGTCTGGCAATTCCTCTTCCAATATCCTTTATCACCACAGTGGAAACACTTTCCCTTGGTGCTATCCTTCTAAGCCTTCCTTTTCATGGGTTTCTTTTCCGCCCAACTGATTTATTGGCATTTTTCTTTTTATTACCTGGCCTCTTTGTCTTCTTGGGCTCCACAGCCACCACATTTGCCTTTGGGTTCTTCTTAATTTTAAGAACTTCCTCCATAGCTTGCAAGTCATTCATCAACACATTAAGGGTATAGTCCCTACTATGCAATTCATAGTCCAACTTGAATTACTAGAACTGAGAGTTTAGACTATAAGTGATCATAGCAACATGTTAAATTTTGTTTTGAGGTACCATTGCAATAATCTAAGAAATGGAAACATTTAAACGTTTCAAAAATTTCATGAAAAAGGAAAATTTTTTTAAGAAACGTTTCGAATAAATTTAAACAATAAATTTTTTCAATTTTAAAAGATTCTAACTTGATAATAATGGTATAGATATATATAATTAGATAATATAGTATTGAATAATTACGTTCTTATTTGTTAAATTAATATTTTTATAATGCATCTAGATAAGAGATAAAATAGTATTTTTATTTAATTTTTATACTCTTTCAATTTTTGTCATAATAATTTATTATTAATAAATGGAAAATAATTATAATAGGTAATTATTTAAAAATTTAAAAAATTTAAAATAAAAGTACAATAAAAAAGATAAATTTGCAATTACATAGATAGGTGATTTTGGAATCAACTTTGTATTTAGTTAATTTATTAACTAAATTAAGAATTTAGGTATTAACTAAAAAAATTAGAAAATGTAAGAGACAACCCACGACTAGTATCAGAATGGTTGGCATATAAAAATCTTAATATATCTCATATTAATCAAAAGAAAAATAAGCACAATTGGATATTTTAATACATCCAATAAAAAATTAAAAAGAATTAATATGAATGGATATATCTTAAAAACTAAATACTCAATTTGTTCTCATCCATAAGTCACTTCGCTGTTACTTCTTCCCACTTCTACCTGAGAGACTGTTTTGAGGTGAGAGAGAGAAAAAGGATCAATTTTTCTTTGTAGGGGAGAAAAGTGGGAGGGAAGGAGAAGGAGAAGGAAGCTGTTTACTTCGGACCTGCAAAGATTAGAGGATAACCCAACGCCAAGTGAGAGTGCGAGATGCGAGGGTGAGAACTCAACTGATATGGCTTCACTCTTTAGATCTGGAGTAAATTTTGTAGACATCAGGCTCTAATTTATTGAAGAAATCAAAAGAGCTAGAGTTAAGAGAAAAGAGAAGAAAGCAATAATCTTTGGGAAAGAAGGGTTCTCAGTTTCGTGTGTTTCGTTCGAAACTCGAGACATTTCGTTTGAAACTATTTGATTTTTTTATTTTTTCCTAGAAAATTTTAATTTTGGTTTTGAGTTTGATGCTTCGTTTCAGTCTCCCACAAAATCGAAATATTTCTTGCATTTCAACTGAAAAGACACAAAATTTTGATCATTGGATCATGGAGACTTGACTGTCCAGATCAATTTCAGCCTCGTGTAGCTCAGCTTCATGAAGGAAGGATATTACCTTAAGCATGTAATCTCTTACTAGCTCCCTTAGTTTCTGCTTTAGGTCCTTAAAAGCATTAACAACTCTCACCTTAGTAGACTAAGTCTTTGTACCAAACATCTCATATAAATGGTATATCATGTCATCATGCTACTACTGCAACACATTGGTCATTATGACTAGTATGTAGCTCTTAGCCACCTCTTATGATACTCAGTTTTGCTTGGTAATGAGTTAGGAGTCAGATTAAGGGGTGCTTGCTCAGAAAGGACCTATGTGATTTTGTCATAATTTAAAAGGTTGTTGAGGTTTCTCTTTTACTCCACATAATTCTCACCGTTCAAGGTGCATTTGTCAAGTAAAATAGATATTGGGTTCATGATTAAGGAATTGTTTATAAAATACATTTAATATTAGTAAGCTTACTAGCTATTGAATAGACTTTTAAACATGATGCATATTTGCATGAGCATATTAATTCTTGTTAGATGGTTATTCACCTTTCGCAATTGACTACGGGCCATGAATATTTATTACAAGGTAAATTGGGACCCTCCCACTAAACTTTGCTAGCAGGTATCTTTATACTTAGCATAGTTGAGGAATGCTTTTATTTGGTCCATTAATCTATCAACAGAGCTACTATAGGTAGTATATTGACAAGTTAATGTTGAATATGTTAACCAACCATTTCATCATACCTAAATATACCACTAAGTATGCTTCGATGGGAAGTCATACTTAATGTTCTACCTAGGTAGACTTATTACTTAGAAATCTATTTAAGTCATGATCTGAGTATATGCCCCACCTGTAGGTGATGCCTAAAATTAATACCCATAAGTGTATGGGTCGTTGAACAGTAGTCTAGGGCAATCAAGTGTTGAATCCACAAGGAGGTAAGTTCAAATACCAAAATGTTCAAAATTTTTATATTATCTAGGAACCAACTAATCAAGTGAACATAGCTGAAATTATGCAATGAGGATAGAAATAAATACTGAAAATAGAAAGTAATAAAGAGAAATCCTAGGAATGGGTTTTCATCATTGAGCCTTGTTATGGATTTAATATCAGTTGTTTATATTTTCTAAGTTACAAAGACTAGATTTCCTAATTTATATTTTATCCTTTCTCAAGAAATAAAACATCTATTTATATTAACTCCATGTCTACTTTCGTGATCACAGATATGAATATAAATGCATTAGGTTCTTTGTAATCTAAACAATTGTCACAAAGGGCATATCTATTTCTAGGATACATAACCTAAGTTTAATAAATCCACATACTAGTATTTAGCTTCCACTTTCATTCCATTACTAAATACCTTGATTCAAACAAATTATGGCCACCAATTTGCAAGCATTAAAATCAGATTATCAAGTTGTAACAAATGAAATATATTTCAACAACTAAAATCAATCCATAACAAGGTTCTCCACAACTGCAACACCATTCCTAGAACAAAATCTAGCTACTCATAACAAGAAATGCAAAAGAGAGAAAGAATGAACTCTTTGATGAACTCATTGTGCCTCTTTTCAGATTTACAAACTCCTTCACCAAATCAACATTTCAAAACTCCTTCTCCCTCCATTTGAACTAGTTGCTGCAATGGTGAAATAAGCTATTGCAATGGAGAACAAGCTGCTGTAACCTTCTCAACTTCTAGCTGATGAGTGCTCTCCAAAAATAGTCCCAAATCCTCTCCAAAATGCAGCTCCCGACTCTCCTTCTAGGTTCTCTGAGTTGCTGATATATAAACCTAAATTTTCAACTTTTAAAACGCTACAGTTTTGGCACTTTTCTCACATCAAACCTGTGCATTTTGACTGAGCTTTACTGCTGCGTTTTTTTGGCTGAACCAGTTGCATTTTTTTAGTCTATATCAGTTGCGTTTTTTGGTCTGTAAAATCATATGGCTGGTGGACTTTTTTAACTGCAAGGCTGGGCATTCTATGATTGTAACATTGGGCTAAAACTGGGCTTTCATTGGGCTGAACTTGATTTGCAATTGGGCTAAAACTGGGATTTCATTGGGCTCAACTTGATTTGCAATTGGGCTTGAATGGCTGGCATAACTTTGAAATCTGATTTGATGCTGCTATGCTTTTTTAACAAATTTCAAGCTGATATTTGAGCATCAAAATGGCATATTTTGGAGTTTGGATCTTCATGAAAGGTTTAGATCTCCTTCTTATAACGCACCTAAGTTTGATATTTTTAGACTTATATAGCTCCAGATATGAGCTTAAAACCGAGACAGTGTCTGGGCGGAATCAAAGCTTCGGGATATCTGTTGGCTTCTATTTTGTCCATATTTGAACCTTGAAACGACAGAACTGGGTTTTATACCCTTCATGAGAGTTGTAGCCTGTTGTCTTATATTTCTAGTGAGCCAGAGAACACCTGAATTGATGGTCTGTAAGTGCTCTGGTTTGCTGCAACTAGTTCAAATTCAATTAATTCTTTAAGCTTAGCCCCAACTTATTTTTCTTCCATCAGCCCAAGTTAACCTAAAATAGAAAGAATTAATCATGAATGAAGTGACAATGAGGAATTACAAGATATCACAATAACTACTAAAAATCATGAATAATAACAATGAAACCATATAAAACTTCCTCAATTTGCACAATAAAACCTCTGAATATGTGTGGTATATTTTCACTCATCAGTAAGGAGTGACATAAACTCCATGACAATGGACTAATGGCTAGAGGTCGTGGGTTTTAGGATTACTAGCTCATTTCTCACTCAATATTTTAATTAATTAATTATTCTAAGTTAATTTACCAAGTTTTCTAACATGCATCGATTTTAGAAAACCTAAATTACTTATGAACTTGGTTTCCTTTCTAAACTTTTTAAATAGAATTTCCATTAGTAACTTCTATGAATTATTTAGGAATATTCCTTGGCCTGTGAACGGGCGAAAGATGTCCGACTAAAAGCACTAGATTTAATAAGTAGGTAGCGCTTAGCCTATAAATGATGGCTTGCTAAGAAAATAATGAGCAAGTTGAGAAAACAACCTAATATGTCAGGCACTAATATGTATAAATACATTAAGGCACAGTTTCAGGTACACACATATAGTGTTAAAGTGTATAGAGCAATGAACACTGCCAAGGAGTTGCTGGAGGGTTTAGAGAAAGATCAATATTCCAGGATTTTGGATTATCGTGCAAGGCTATTAAGGAGTAATCCTATATCAATAGTGTAGCTGATGGTTGAAAGGCCATAACCTACTCTGTCACCCATTTTTGGAAGACTATGTATGCTTGGAAGCTTACAGGAAGGGATTTATGAATGGGCATAGGCCTCTTGTTGGCTTGGATGGGTGTTTCTTAAAGGGATCTTACAGGGGAGAGTTGTCACAACGTGACGGCTGGTGAAATAGCCATCATTTTATGATTTTGAGGCGCGTAAGGGAAAATGCAGAGAAAATTTGGAGTCGCCACCAATTAATTAGAAGGATAATTGGGATCCTTAAAAATGAGTGAAAAACTGGCCCTTGAAACCAGAGGAAGAGTTCGGGAGTCTAATTACGCGTAGGGAAGGTGTTAGGCACCTTACAACGTCCATCCCTAAGGATGGTTACCCTAAATTGTTTGTGCTTTAATGAATTTTAATCTTATTTAAAATTACCCCCTTTATTAATAAAATACTAATGGATAAAAAATGGAAAAAATAAGTAAATAGACCTGCCTTACCAAGTAAGTGCCTACGTACCCCTAAAAGGGATCAAGGTCAACGTAGTTCGAAATTTGTTAAATTGATTAATTAATTAAAAGGGATTAGGACATTTAGGAGAAATTAAATTTTCACTTAAAGCCTTGATAGTGAATTAAGACCTTGGAGAGAATATATCTCTACTAAAAGCTTGTAAAAACCGAGACTTTGGGAAAGTAAAATTTCACTGAAAGTCTAAGGAAACTAGGACATTGGGGAGAAATAATCTCCACTGAGTGCTAGTGAGAGTTTGAGACTTTGGAGAAATAAGATTCCACTGAAAGTCCACAGAACTTCGGAGAAGATAAACTTTTACTAAAGTTCTTTAAACGTTGAGTCTATGAAATTTTATATAATAGGGTGATAAGGAGATTTGAAAGAAATGGGAATCAAAATATGACTTTTAAAAAATTCTGGGACTAAAAGATAATTCTTGAAAGTGTGAGGGTCAAAATGCAATTTATTAAAGGATTATGGGTTGAAATGTGAATTTTGAGAATATTGAATTAGAAAGCTAATTAATTATTTTTACAAACCTTTATTTAAGTCTTTAAAGCCATGAAAGCAATAATGGACCTTGAATCCCTTTTTGAATTGATTGGGCCCTTGTAGTCATAAGGATTGGGCCTTCAACCCAAAGTCATGAGGATTAGGCCTTTGAAGCCAAATTAAGGAGCAATGGCCTTGAACCCATTTTGAGATAAATGAGCCTTTGGAGCCATAGTCATTACAATTCATCCCATAGAATAAACCCAAACATGCTATCTTAATCATATTAAAGCCTACTTAATCTATCTTCAAATGTTGCTAAAAAAATAATAATAAATTTAAAGCAGCTACGAATCTTAAAAAGACAGAGGTTTATATTCATAGGTGGGAATGAAACACAAATAGAAACGGATTCCAGTCAGCATATAAACAAAACAAATCACGAATGAATTCCTCCTACACAGACAATGACAGCTTGGCTTACATAAAAGAGACAAAATATCAACCCCAAGTTTTGTGAAGGTTTCAAATAACAAAGAACACCCTTCAATCTATACAAAAAGGGCTCCCTTACTCAAAAACGCAGCATCCCTCAAGTCCAAGAAACAAAACTCAAAATAAATCAGGATGTAATACCAAAATGTATTACCAGTACAAAAATCGGATTCAAATTAATATAGAAGTCAGTTCCACCATACCCAATCGTAGGACTTGATCTTATGATTAAATTTTAACAGTATATCCTAGTGATTTTGAATCAAATAGCACTATATCAACTTCCAGTAGGACCAGGCAGGAACAATCAAAAGATTAAACTGAATTTGATCTTGTTTGGATCAGATTTGAAAATGAATGAACTTATCTAGATACAGTCAAACATCCATTTTGCCCCTTGAAATAAACAACCCTCGTTGCCTTCACAAAATTCAAATGGGTTAGATAAAAAAGCTGAAGTTTTACCAGACCCATGAAAAAAAATTCAGAAACTTACCTTGAGTTATTTTTAGGAATCTCCAAAATCCTATCCCTTCCTTCTTAGCTTCCTGGAAACTCCACTTTCCTCTCATTTGATTTCTCCTTTTTCTTTTGCTTCTAGGAATTTCCCCTCGTGCTTCGTAATCCCTCCACAGAAATCGATTCTGAGCTTCTGGCTCTTGATCCCTGTTTGGCTGATTTCACCTCTCGGTTTTAGCTTCAAGATTTCCTCTTCTGTGTTATCAGTCTCCACCTTCGTGGACTCCTCTCGAGTTTGCCTCCCATTCCCTCTGATTCTCGGTAATTTCTGCAGTTGGCCCTCTTCCGAATTCCCTACTCCCCCCTTAAATTTCTCTCTGTTTTTGATCTCTCTCCCCCGTTTTGCTAATACTCGGGCTTCTTTTATGGCCGGGTAGCACCATGCCTCCTCCCTGCTGCCGTGTGACCGTGATGGCGTGAAACCAGCAGTTTCAGAGAGTGGGCATGAAGGGAAATTACGTTGGTTCAGGGAGAGATGAGATGACGGGTGAAGAGGGAAATAGAGAAATGGTGGTTACCGAGAGTGGGGTAGCGTGTGCAGATGGGAGGTGAGTGTATAGAGGAGCAGAGTACGGGGGGGAAGAGAGTGAAAAGAGAAAAGAAAGAAGAAGAAAAATCCGTGTGCGGGGGTGAAACCGGGATTAAAAGGGAAACGGGTATGGGCTCTTGGTTAGTGGGTTGGACTGGGTAGGTGGTGTTTGTTGGGCTTCAGAAGGTTTAATTGGGCTTGGAGACAGAGATTAGGCTGATGGAGTAATGGGTCAAGTGATTAAATTTACTGGGCTGAAGGCAAATGAATTTCTTTTTAATTTTTTGCCTAAAATTTAATAGTAAAATAAAATAATAATAAAATAAAATAAAATAATAAAAAGAATGGACAAAAATAGGTGTTCACAAGAGTTGTTAACTGTAGTTGCCAACGATGGCAATAAGGGCTTCCATGTTAACCCCATGTTATGTTGATGTTGAATGCAAGGACATGTAGCAATGGTTTATAACAAGACTTCTAGAAGACATTGCACCTATATATGAGAGGGGAATATGTTTTGTGATAGATCAGTAGAATGTGAACTTACAAACTACTATTTCCTACAAATTAGTAATTAGCAATTTTATAAACCAGTCTATTAATTTTAAAAATTAATCAGTTGTCATACCCCAATTTGAGCATGTGACCAACATAGGAAACTACCATTAAGATAGCACCCTACAAGCCTTCATGTAAACATTTGTATTTGAAAGATAAAAGAGAAAACAATGATTGAATGAATATGCACAAGTAAATGCAAAGTCAGGGGAATTTTACTATAAATTTTGATTGAGTGACCCTTGAAATTTTAACTTCTCCAAGTATAGAATAGCACACCATCAAGGTGAACATGCCCACTATAACATACAAATTAGGCCTCCTTGGTCATAATAGAAATAACTAAATATATATCACAACACAAGACAATAACATTATGCAAGACCTTTGATCAACTCAAAACTATACAACATCCTAATCCAATTATCCAAGAACATCAACAGTTGCTCTATTCGTCTTCCAGGGGAAGCATACCAAAACTTAAGTGGTAAATTCTTGGGTAGCTTGAGAATCAGCATGTGAGGATGCTACAAATTTAACCTAGTGGAAAAAAGAATGGGGTGGGTGAATCATATAGACTCAGTGAGTAGAAAGTTCCTACTAAAGGGTACAAGCTTTTCTCAAAAGGTAATAAATTTCCATTTATATGTTAAAATAGATTAAGGAACTAATATATCTTATTCTAGGAAGAATCTCATATATGAAAGTTTATAGGTGGGGAAAATAGGTTTCCAAACTCCATTATATTAACGGCTTTATAAAATCATATATATAATAGCTTTAAGGCTTTACATTAAACCATGACTTGTGCCAAATTATGTACAAGACGAAATGTAAGTAAAGTGGTAAAATAAGCTAAGACTAGAAAAATTTTCATATACTTATACAAGTAAATTTCGTATACTTATACTTAAAAATTTCATGTACTTAGGCATGTAAAATCCATGTATTTATGCGTGTAAATACCATGTACTCATGCTTGTAAATACCATGTACTTATGCTTGTAAAATCCATGTACTTATACTTGTGAAATCCATATACTTATGCTTGTAAAATCCATGTATGTATGCTTGTAAAATATATAGTTTAGGGGATAGATCCAATGCTTCTTTACATAGGGAACACTTCTATATATATGTAAAGTATGCCTAACCTGGAACTAGCTCAACGGATGGGCCATGTGCCATAATTTATACCTCATTAAGAAACAACTCAACAGATGGGCCATGTATCATATTTTATACCACATCCCCGTCCCATATATCCTACCTTATGCCTCCCACAATATAGTCCTTGGACAAATTTAGATAATTAGGTGCACCTAGGGTTCCACTATGGAAGATGCTAAAGGATCCACCTAAAACTAGTTCTCATGTACCTTGTAAAATAATTCCTTTTCATGTAATTTAGCCTTGTGAAAAGAGGAATACAATGCTATAAATGATATCAATACCATATGTATGGATAATACTAGTAATTTAAAAATTCATATGTCAAGCACAATTCATAAGTATATATGTATGTATAAAGTTACGCGTATGGACATTTAAAAACATATACTAATGTTGAATGACTTCATGCCACATAAAAATATAGGACTCCTCCTATATATACAATATAATCTCATACCAAAAGTATAGTTTGTGTCCTTGATATTTCAAAACATGCAAGAATGGCATACCCAATATCAAAATAATTTATTTCAAATACATACATGTGCCCTAATGATACTGTATATAATCTTAGTTATCTATCCTCATATAACCCTAATCCCTTTCTCATATGACCCTATCATAAAAATATTTTAATTCCTCATGTTATTTTGAATATCTTTAGGGATAAATGTAACAACGCATATATAATGCTACTTGGGTATTATTTATCACCTAGTTACTCACTTCCAATTTACCACTTTACTCAAATTTGTTTACCATTTAAAGAATAAAGACCAAGATTTTATTATGTACTAAACAAGTTTTATAGTATGTTTCCCCAAGATTTTCTTAAAATAATCCTTTTATCAAAATAGCAACTTCATTTCATAAATTAGCAAAGTAATCTAGACATACTCTCTTTTCAAAGTACAAGCTTTCAATTATCAACACTATAATTACACAAACCAAAAATCTCCATTGCATTCTTATGAGCTAGCATAGTAGAAATTCAATAACCATATTACTAGGAAACCAAGAGCAAATTAAATAAAATTGTAAATACTTCTAAGAAAATAATATAGCCTACAAGGAAAAGATCATGTAGCCTAGAGTAGGGAATTTCACTCACCTTACTACCCTTGAAAGCTTAATACATATTACCACTATTCTTAAGGAATTTGGCCACACCAAGCTAAGAAAACAAGATTTGTCCTTCACCTTTGAAAGCTTACTTGAATCAATTTCAACCGTTGAACACCCTAGTAGGAATTTCTTGAAGACTATTCAATTCTAATAATCTCAATTCTAGTAACAGAACACCTTTGGAGGAAGAATAACTCATAATAACACTTTAAGCTTCTTTCTTCACATCTTGCCTGAGAATGGGTGCTGGTCAGCTAAGGAAATAGAGCATCAATAGCTAGCTTTTTGGAGGATTTAGATGATGGAGGGGAAACTTCACATTGATGATTGGTTCTTCTCTAATGCATGAATAAAATTGTGGTTATAGTAATTGAGAAATAGGAGATAGGGAGAGTAAGTTGTATTATGGTTTGAAGAGGAAATATATTGATAGGGGAAAGAAATAACAAGAGAGAGAAAAGAGAATTAGCTGACATTGTAGAAGAACATAAAAGATGAAGTTCTCAGTTGGAGGAAATCATGCTCACACTGTATTTCACATTCCCAGCTATTGATAAGAAGGAGCTTTCAGTCTCTCTCTCCCTAATTTGTTTTAGCAGAAATAATTGGAGAAGGAGCTCTCGGCTGGAGAATTGTCGAGATAATTCTAGAAAATGAAGGCTTATAGGAGAAGCCTCTCCCACAAAGACCAAAATGCCTTAGTATACAATTCTTCCTTTTCGAAGTTCAAGGATATTTAGGTAAATTCAAAATAATAAAAAACTTCATATTTCCCTAATGAGGTGGTCGGCCATGCGTCCATGGAATTTTCTACAGTTCATATGTGAAATTACCAACTTGCCCTCATTTTGTATCTTTTCCCCAAGAGTAAAACCATCATTTTATTTATAACGTCATGTTTTTACATAATTTCTTCCCAAAACCACCACCATACAACTTATATTTGGTCGAGTAATGTTATTTGTATACCATGTTTTTCTACACATCTTTTACATCTTCGCTTTTAACCATTGATGTATTATAAAATAATGATGGTGATAGATGATAGATAATAATATAATATATCAATGGTTAAAAGTGGAGTTGTAGAAAAAAGTGGTGTACAAATAACATTACTCTATTTGGTCAAACACAAATAAAAAATGTTTTTTTCCTAAAAAAAAGCAACTAAGCCAAACAGGCTCTAAATTATATGGTAAAGTTAGTATCATGGTGAAATCTCCATCTAAACATATATATATATATATATATATATATATATATAGAGAGAGAGAGAGAGAGAGAGAGAGAGAGAGAGAGAGAGAAAACAATAGACACTGTAAAAAAATCGA